>VDFB02295928.1:0-16531 GCA_007258455.2 Sequoia sempervirens
TTAGGAATTTCAAACAATTTGTTAATGATGGTTTTTTATGTTGTTAACCAAGATTGTCTCCTAATCTACCTATGGAATTTCCAATTCCAATCAAGGGCAGCTTGGAGGACCTGGACCAACTGACGGGGATTTTAAAATAACCTCCTACACTTCGGGCTCTGCAAGACCCAGGAGGGTGATCCCTATAATGTGTTTATGATCTCTACACCAAACTCATAAACAATCATTAACAAAATTATAGATAATCCCACAAATGGCTCAACAGAATAGGATATCACTAAAATGAATTGGCCTTTCACTAGTAATGTTAGCTACCTGGAGCATGAGATAATTACAACATTATTTCGTATCTTATGATAGTCATTTAATTTACAAATTTGGTGGCAAGCCCTAAGCAAAAACATACAGACACAAAGATTTACAAACTTGTACGATTTAGATCAGTGCCATATACCATTAGGGAGTCAAACTCATAAACAGTCACAATTTGACAACAGATTTAAATACTCAGCATATAGGATCCCTGACAACGTTGCATTACAACATTATCAATTTCTGCCCCAACCCGATACTTATTTAATCCTTTTACAAACATACACATCCATGATTTCATCCAAGCATTTTAATTAATTCTTTGAATTAAAGCCAAGACAGAAAACACACACATCGAGATGATGAGATGATCATAATCCTTGATTATTTTATTCAAAACATGATATGTTTGTACAAAGGAGACTTCGAGCTCAAGATATATCATCTTAGCGGAAATGTTGTCTTGTTATAAAACATGTGGTCTTCATAAGTTTAAAACCCTTTACAAAATAACCCAAACCTAAATTGCCATAGTATTCACAAAAGTTCTTACAATTTCTTGCTTTGCAACTTTACCTAGACTCGACTACAAAAAATATCTAACTTGCCAGCTATAATTTCTGACCTTGAAATCCTTCTTATAGAAAACGAAGGAGGAACAAGCATCGGGCCAGAAATTACACATGTCATTGATCAATTGGACCGATACATCCCATTTCAAAACTGAAAACACAACCACCAAACCCTGGAGCATCTTTCTATTGATTTCACTCATTACAAACCACAACATCTGTTACTCCTCAAAAACTACACCCAAAACCGCCATGGAGCAAAACCAAAATTTAGTTATACATAATTGTTGAGCTGTCAGTTGCTGGTACTATACACCACTTCACTCCTTAGTTAAGTATTTGTCAACCCAACTTTGATATTCCTCATCTGTCGGCCAATTAAAATCCATCACCTCCTTTATCTTGGTACTGTAAGGTGTGAACTTCACTCCAACCTGGTTGGCCTCCCTTTCAAATGATTCTAGAAACATGCTAGTATTAATTATTTTATCCATGCTATTTACCAACAAGTCATGATTTGAATTATCACAAATTAATTTAATTTGTTCATTAATAACCTCCTCTGCCTTTTCCTGTCATTGCTGCAATGTCTGAACATTTCCACTTGTATCCATTATATCTGGCAGGAAAGTGTCATCCCAATCATCAAAATTCTTTATTAATTCCCTAATTTTATTACTTAGATCATCAGGCAAGGCCTGGAATCCCTTCAATGATTTTAGAAAAATTTGAGTAGGCTTTAATGATTAGGGCCTATTATTCACATCAAACCTAGAAGCCTTAAACATAATGTCTAAATCAGTGGCCCTAGGGATCCATTTTTCAATCAGGGGCAGAATCACCTCCTTGTCTCTGTTAATATTTTGAATTCCCTCCAAGAATAAAGAATACAAAGAATGTACAACTGGCAGCTTAGAATCAATCTTTTCATTTAAATGCCTTATAACGGTGTCTACCACCTCATTGTGCTTAGCCATAGCATTATCCTCACTCGCCCTTAGGGCAGCCTGTAATTCTGTAACTTTATTTATCATCTGCTCTTTGGTAGGATCTGTGAGAAAGCTCAGCTCTTCTTGACTAGCCACAGTGCGGGGGCTATCAGCATTTGTCCCCGGTGGGGATCGAGGAATAGAAGTGATTGGAACAATGAGGGGGTAGGCGGCAGTGGGAAGTATTGCTCTAGTAGCAGGGGCACTGGAAGATTCTCCCACCTTCCCATATCTCAGCCTATCTACTTTAGATTGCAACTCAACATTTCTTTGATGTATCCTACTATACTCCCCAATCATTGTGTTATATTTCTCCATCAAGCTTTTCTTCTCAGCCTCATCTCTTTCAGCTATTTTCTGGGCCAATTTGGCCACATTCAGTGTTAAGCTTGTGGCCTCTGTTGTTGAGGTTTTAGAGACTCTCTTGATGATAAGCCCACCCCTTAAATTTGGACTGAGATCAGCTACATTTGGTTTTCTTCCCTAAGGTGCTAAAGCCCATATCGCCAAAGTTTCATACTCCTCACTAAAGGTAGAGTCTTGTAGTCTTGCATTGACTTCCTCCCTCAACGCAGCATGGAAGTCTGCTGATTGCATGATAGCATTAAAGCTCTGACATCCCGGCCAATGTCCATTGAGGAGAAATGGGACCTTGACTTGAGACACAATTTTTCCTTCCTTCATTAGAATTTGGGGAGTTCTTGGTACCGCTCTATTAGCTCAGTTTTTGAACTCATCATCATTTTCACGATCAGGACACAATGCGGTGCCCATTTCTCTTCTTTTCCTTGCATTTGTCTTGATATTCCTGAAGAGTTTTTCAACCTCGGACCAAAGCGCAAGAACAGGGAAGTCTTCACAAAGCATCATCATCACAGGAATTCCTTGAGGGGGCCGGTATCCTTGCATCTTGAACGATACGTCCTTTTTATATCTATATGGGTCAGCACCAATTGTATTTGACCCAGGAGAATGAAGGGGTGCCAACTTGCATCATGTGATGGTGACAATTAAACCGCAGGAAGTGTCTTGTGGTTCCTCAATTCTTTTACCTCTCTGGGGCTTGGCTCACAGTAGCAGCTCTATAGAATCATCTTTCCGGTGGTGAATCAAGATCCACAATCTTTATTCCTCGAGGGCTTTCTAATCCCTTGGCAAGATTATGATGAGGCTTTCATTAATCCCTTGGCAAGATTATGATGAGGCTTTCATTATTTGTTTACCTTTTTTGTCTCCAACCTCTTCATCACTGCTATTATCTCTTTTTCTTCTGTATCAGGGCCTATCAATTGGTGGCTGACAAATTGGCCTTTCTTCCATAGGCCTCAACTCCAATCCCTGAATTTTCAAATCTACCTCCTGTTGATAGTGTTTTTATGCACTTCTCAACACAGGCAATGCGTAAGTGCACTACCTCTCTTGAAAGACAATCTCCCACAATCGAGTTGCAGAACACTATCCCAAGGTCTCTCGGGTGTCAGGTCATGACAGTGCTTAGATACCTCAGTAGTTTGATGTGATTTGCTGGAATCACAAGGCAGCCTTACGGGAATACAAAGTGTGGATGTGAAACGCGAAGTAGGATCTTAAAAAGGGGAGTTCTTAGCATGAAAACATTCAGGTGTTGACTGCAGGTTCAAACAGCAATCTCGAACTCCATCTAGTTGTTGGGTTCAGCTTTATAAGGTATAATGAACCTTGGTGTTGTTCAATTCCTAAAGAAAGTGAAAAAGAGCGAAGGAGAAAGAAAGTTCATAAGCCTAAAGCTTGCTGCGAACAGTGATAATGGAGTCCCTGCAATGGACAATTCCTTCAAACAATCTCCCACTTAACCAGGAATTTCACAATATCATGGGAGTTGTGCAATCTTCTAAGGGCTGCAGATTTGTATCCCTCATTCACCACATACATGTATGAATTAAAGACAAGTGTTTGGGGCAGCTTAAATCAGGTCCAGGCTAACTTTGCAAAGCTATCTACCTTCAGCAAACAGCAAAAAGTATGGACTAAGGAGTTATCAACAAAGCAGGAATTTTTCATGAACAGCCAACAGCATTCCTAAAATTATCAAAGTAACATGAACAGCTAACTAAACAGCAAAGAGATCTAAGCTAACATCTAAGATTGGAGAAATGAATCAATTAACATGAGAGAACACAAGGAAATGCATCAAGTCAATGCTATTTCTCATATATTTCAGCAGCATGTCTTTACAACAACTCAACTCTCACTTTGCAAATGAGGGGAGTCCTCTATTTATAGTGTTTCAAAAGTTAAATGAATGGCCAAGATTCATTACAATTGTGTGGCCAAGATTCATTACAAATTAGGGTTTCACCTACCCCCAAATAGATTTACAATTAAAAAACATCTTTTGTCTTTTCCCTATTTTGTCATCTAGTGGATGACACTATTTGCATTTTCGTCCTGTAGCTAATTGCTATTTTTCTGGCTGTAGCTACTCTTCTGGGAGGTCTACTTCCTTGGCCGGGCTGTCTGGTTGCTCCTCAGAGGCTGCGTGATCAATCTGCTTGAGGATGACGGCCTGGAGCTTATCTATTTCGAGGATTTCGCACTTCAACGTCTGGTAGCTCCATTCTTTGGCGTTCTCTTCCAGCCGCTTCCAGTCTTCATCATACTTTGAGCTCTGATCTCTGAAAAGCTCTGATCTATCGAGGGCACGGGCGGCGAAACTTAGGAAGTCTGTCGTGATATCTCCGGCTGCCCCGTCCTTCATCCTCTCCTCAAAATAGGGCCTAACCTTCTCTGCATCTAATTGCACAGTGGGTATATCATGGCCCGTTATCAACTTCAGGTACTCGGTGCATTCTGCTCGGATTTCCTTGATCCACGCAATATCCGGATCAATCCTGCTCTAGATCTGCTCCGTCCTCTCTTTACGGTGGATGAGGTCCCTGCGCCATATATCTACCAGCCAGTGATCTTCCTTCTTCAATTCTAACTTCTCTTCCCACGAGCTTTCTGGCATTTGGAGGATGGCCTCAACCTTCGGGAAGGCAGAGTCGTAAATTGTGGGGAAGTTGGTGCAGAGCTTCCTTGTACTTTCCAAGGACTGAACCAGGTCCAGGAACTTGTTGGCTATCTGCACAGCCAAGCCGATCCCTATGTTTTCGACCTTCACAACCTGTTGGAACCAGTCCTCCGTGGTCTTTTCCAGGTTCCTCCTCCTTTCCAGCTTATCTATTTGTTCCTTGGAGAGTAGCTGTGGCGCGGCCGTAGAGGTAGTGGGGAGGTCGTCGATTGAAGACCATTGTTGGATGTAGTCAGTTAGGGCAGCAACCTGCGCCTTTAGTTCATCCTTGGTGATCTTATCCTGCTTAATCAGGTGCACTACCGTAGCCACTGACTCCTCAAGATGCCCGACCTTCTGTTCCCTGGTGGCCGTCCCTAGGTCGATTGTGGAGATGCTGTAACTTACTCCATCCTGGCCAATAGTTGGCGTTGCCACTTGTGCAGCCCGGGAGCCAGAAGCGTCCATTGTTACCCTGGAACGGACCTTAGGCTTCTTCTCCTTCTTTGGTGTGGCTAGAGATCGAGCCAAGATGGCCTCCAACCTTGACCTCGGATCGCTCAAGACAGGATTGGTCTTTTCGAGTTGTTCTTCTAGCCAGTCGGGCATGGCAGCCTTGTCCTTGGGCGTCTCGCGGCTGCCCTCACCCTTCTCCGTCAGGGGCAAGACCTCGGTCTCCTTTTCCAGTTCTTCTTTTTCTTTGGCAGCATCCTCCTCTTCGTCGGAGTCTTGATAGAATACGAGGCTTTTGACGGGTGCCCTTGTAGTTAATAGCTGAGTGGGATCCTCCTTTTCCGCCACCTCTTCTTCCTTTTCTTCGACAGCCTCGGCGCCTGGGCTGCTCACAATATGGACCTCGGCCTCAGTGACGGCTTGTTTGGGCTGTTCCTCCGGTGGCTGCCCCTCTTCACCTGGCTGCCGAGCCGACTCTTCCTCGACGTCTTCATCAAAAGTTTCGACAACCTCTTTGTCTTTCGAGTCATCCCCCTCATCCCTGCTTTCAGAAGACCTCGTCTCTTCCTCCTCATAAGCAACTTTGTCAATGGTTCTGCGATCGTGCTCAGGTTGCTCGTAATAGTCGTCGGCCTCCTCCTCGATAGGTTTCGAAGCCTCTCGCTCTTGCTCCTCCAACTCTTTTGAAATCTGCATGGTGGTCTCCATGGCTGGGGGCCCTGTTGGCGGTTGTGAAGGCTGGGATGTTGCGAGTGCTTGGGCCAAGGCTGCTTGGAGAGCAGGATCCATTAAAAGTTGCGAGAGCTCCGGGGGAAGATTATGCAGGTGCCGTGTAATGGCCTCGGGCACGCTAGAAAGGGGAATAGGCGATGGTATCGTTTCCAGAGGTAGCGAGGTGATGGGGGACATGGCAGCAGCAGAGGAAGGGGAAGTGGTCATGCTGGAGGAGGAATCAATATTGATTACGGATCCGGCTGGAGGTGAAGAGGCGAGGTGAACGGAAATGTCCACCGCTTGTGGAGATGAAGCAATGGTGGCCTGAGAAGTGGGCAGCGTACCAGCCGGGGGAGGAAGGAGCAAAGGAGGCTGTGCCTCGGTTGTGATTAATGTCCTTTTGAGCTTCTTGGGAGATGAGCCTCCCGTATCCCTTGTTGCTTGTTCTTTGGGGCCCCCGAACTGCGCTGTTTCTGCTTCTTTCCTCTTTTGGGACCTGGTGATGGGGGGAGACTTGGAAGTCTCACCGGCTGATGGGGAGGCAGCAACATCTTCCGTGGCGCTTGGCCCGCTTTTGAGTGCCTCGTATGTAAGAGTTACCCCTTGTTGTTTTAGTTGTTCCACTTGCCCATCAACCCACTCCTGGGTGCGAGTTATGATAGGATTTGTGATAATATCCAGGTCTTCAACCTCCTGCTCGTCCCAGTCGATGGAGGGGATTGCCAGGTCGGCAACCGCAGGGTACCTCGGGTGCACCAGTGTGGATTCATCTTCCTCTAGCTGGTCTGGTACCGGAAACAGCTGTACTCTTCTCAAGAACTGCACCGTCATCCGCATATAATGTCTCTGGCGGACCTCCTTATCATCTTTACAGTCTGCCCAGAAATCCTCAACATGGTATAAGTGGGTGTATGCCGGCCCTAGCGCCTTCCTGACGTGGCCGTGGGGATCCATTCGTGGGCGAGCCGTGTACCACTCAAAGTTATACTCCTTGAGTTCCTTTTCTGAGTTACCGGCGCATTGAGATGTTTGCAACCGATACTGGCCCTGGCCGAGGATCATGGGATAAGGGATCCCCGTTACATGCTTCTGGCCGAAGACCGCCTGAATATGTTGGAGCTGCCGGGAAAGCTCCAGGAGGATGATTCGGTCATTTGGGTACCTAGGCAGCTTGTTTGGTCGTTCTGTGAACCCTTGGGCGCGGATGTATGTGAATTTAGGGAACTGAATGTACAGGAAGGCATACTCCCTCAAGAGTGCCCTGGCGCTGTGAGATACCCTTCTCTCGAAGTCCCCGGCTATCAATCTGATAATATGGCCTATGAAGGCATCATTGATCCGGCGGTACTCCTTTTTAAAGTAGCGGTATTGTAGCTGAGGGTATTGGTCAAAAGGCTTGAGTCCTCGCTTATGCTCTCCATCCGGCGCCCTGAAGAGTCCACTATATTGCCTCTTATCCGCTAATGAGTACACCAGGTACGAGGTCATATAGAATTTGTTGCTCTTTTTGACATTCATAAACTGCTCGTGGAAGCAGTTGCTGATGATGCTTCCCCAATCAAATGAAATCTTGGTTTTAACGTCCTCATTCCCTCGGACGATCTGTTCAATATAATAAGCCATCCATTCCTGGAAGAAGGCGGCTGTCGGGAGGCCCATGACCCTGCTCAGCATGGTCACAAGGTCGTGATAGTCTTCATGAAAGTCGATGCGGAAAAGCTCCTAAGGGACTTTTGCGGCGCTGCCCCGTTTCTCCTTGAGCCAGTAGACGTTGATTGACTTCTTGCAGCCCAACGGATTGGCGTCCCATGCTGCCTGGCACTGCTCCATCGTGGGGATCTGCATGTGTGGGAATGTGGGAATGTGGAAGGTTCTTGCAATTCCCTCTGGAGACATGTCTACGAGGATATTCCCCTCTTTGTCTACTATGGTTCTGGTGTCTGTTTGGTAGGCTTCTCGGCAAGCCATTACCAACTCTGGTGCTATTAGAGACGGAGGAAAGCCAGCAGCCTTTGCGATTCCACTTTGGCGTATCATCCGGGCATTCTTAGTCTTAGGGTCGACCTTGACCCTCTGGGTGAACTCATCTATGTCCACCTGGCCTATGTTGGTGTCCGAGATCTCTTTCCAGTCAGTTGAGACTTTTGACTGGAGCGGTTCACCCTGGAATTGGAATTTCATCTGGTCTTTGTCTTCTTTCCCACGGATGGCCCTTCCAGGTTTCTTACCCTTGTCCTTTTCGGTAGAGGCCCCTGAAGTTCCTGCGGCCGATTGCATATATCCTGCAGGCAAAGGGCAAAGTCAGCATCACAGAACACCAAAAAATGTTAACGTTAGTCCGTATCGAGTATATTATCTAAACAATCATATAAATACATCATAAATTTAACCCTTAAGTGATATCTGTATCATATCAGAGCATTTAACCATCCGGGCCCGGAGGGCCGGACTTCCCTGGCAGGAATGCTGTCAGGAAGGGAAAACACGAATGGAAGCTCCCGGAGACATCCGCTGGCCACATGTTCATGTTCCAAGGGGTGCATGATGAAGAATGGCTCAATTTAGGACGTGGGTCGAAGTTAGATTTTCAATTTGGATTGATCTGGATCGATTTGAAGGGCTCCGGAGGTTCGAGGCGGGCAATGGGCAAAGCGGAGACGCGGCCGGAATCGAGCGGAAGTCGGAGTTCCCGGGCAGGAGGCAAAAGGATAGCGCATATTCGTTTAACCACGGGTTTTATCACCGGGCCAATGCGAAGTCAGGACGGGCGAAGGATACTTTCGCCGATAAATAATTTGTCGTTCCGGCGGCTGGCCAGCGAAAGAAGGCCCGGGAGATCCGGAGAATGACAGCGATACCCGTAGCGATTATCGAGTTTGAAGTTCGCGATATGGCCGAAAAGGACAACCAGGGCGAAAGCCCAGTCGGGGCGGCCAGCTTAGGATTTCAAAGGTGATCGGCGGTAGCGTCACAGAAGCGGAAAAGCGGAAGGATCGCGAAGGTAGCCATTGAAAAATGGGACTAGAAGGCGGCGGCGTAAAACGACTTCGAACCAATGCAGCGGGGAATTCAGCCGGAAGCTGCTTAATGGAACCGTCCATAGTCCAGAATTAGAACTCCGGGCCAGGCAGAATAGGGGAACGAAACGCCGGTCATTTTGAAAAGCCTCATTTCCTTAGTGACCAGTTTAAATTGGCGGCCGGGATAGAAGCAGGCGGAGTCGGAAGAGCCGACCCTTAACTGAACCCGGTTGAGCGGGGATCCAGACGGCGGCGGAGGGTCCCGGGCCCGGAGGCGATCTTCGCCCTGTGCTAAGAACACCCGCGACACGGGTAAGTTCCGGGAGTCGACAAAAGGCGATTCCGACGGGCCGCGGAAAATTCAAGGACATGGGTTTGGGCCGCAACGGAGAGGGTGTTCGTTCTATGCAATTTAAATTTCTTATTCAATTCGCTTAAACCCTCAAAATGATCAAAATAATGGGAGAGCGAACGAGGATGGCCTACCTCCAACTCGCTGAGCGGGACAATGATCGGATGCACTGGCAGAGTTGTCGGAACGACGCCGGGGTCTACGATCGCGATGGTGAAGTTTGCAGTGGGCTCCAATTCGGCTGCTGCTCAAATTCGTTCAATTAGCGAGTTAAAAGACCCAGTAGTTGATTTATATACCACCTTTGCTCATTAATGCATTAGATACCTCTCGTCTCACAGTCCAGAAGTTGGTGATTCCGAATTTTGAGTCGTGGCGACGAAAGTCGGGATATCCGGCGGTGTTCGCGGCACTGCTTGAGCCTGTATAAATTAGCGACCTCCGGACGGCGGTGACGGAGGGCCAGATCGGATGGGTAGGATGTAGCGAAAAGTTTGCAGCGTGGCATTCGCGCTTTGAGCAGAAGCGGTGCGGCAGCGAAGAGGATCCGCAGGGGCGGTAGGACAGCCAGCGCCCGATGGTCGTGAAATCCTGCAGGGGACTTGGGCTGGCGGCGGCAATTCGCGGGAAGGAAGTCAGAAGGTGGGCCGTCGAGGAGCCGAAGAGGCGGTCACTAAAATCCCAAAACGTGGGTGGCAAACAGCTGGTGAAGACTCCGTGGAAAACTGAAGCGCCCGCCGAAGGCGGAAAAATCTGGCGGGGAAACCCGAAAGAGAACCGGAGGCCAAGACGAAGAGCCAGTATTGAGCAGGCTAAAGAAGGCACTGGCCGAGATGGAAAAACAAAAGGGAAACCCGCAGTGTTAAATAAAACCTTTTAAATTTAAGATCGACCGGATAGGGCGATCAAAAAGAGGAACTGCATAAAGCAGGGGCAGCCCCAAAAGGCCAGACATGGCGAAAAGAGGTCCCGTTCGAGATGGGGCATAATGTCCTTAGGGGCGCAACAAATAGGAAACTCATTTGGAGAGCACAAGGCGTTCTAGGGATAAATATTCATTCAGGACCCAGAATCTCTGGTTTCGCGGACCAGGAGTGGCTTCCGAGGATGAATCAGGGAGAACGAGATCCTTAATTGGGTCAGCTTACATGACATCTCGAAAGTGCGTGGAGTGAATTCATTCCTTTCCTAGGGATAGTAACCAGGGTTATTACTCGAACCAAGTGAGCTACGTAAGTTGCCTAACACCAAAAGTAACCTGGACATTGCCCCGCTGCCAGTCAGGCGTCCATAGCCCCGGCGGAGTTGTCGCTACAATCTCATGGATATTGCTCTACTGCCGGCCGGGCGTCCATAGCCCCGGTAGAGTTATCTGAACACCCATACGGTCGTTTATTTTCCTTTCTTTCAGAGTTTCTTTTCTCTTCTTTTTACTTTGGTATTTCAATTCTCTTTTGCCATTTAGTTCGACCGGGTAAGCATTGAAGCCTACAATGGGTTTGAGACTGTAGTGGTCACTGGAGTAGACTCAAGATTTTTCACTCACATGGGTGTCGTGACAACCATAGCACGGTCCTTCAGAATTTATTATGTAATTTGTGCGGGATCCGAGATGTGGGTAAGAAGATCCGGTGAAGGGTCAAGTTCTGAGCGAGATTCAGACAAGGAAATCATTCGCGGAGAGCTTTGGAAAGACCAATAGTCTAGAATGAATGTTTAGCCAGAGAACACAAAGAGCGGTTAGCAAAGTGAACCGTTTGTCAGGCAAGCACGGCCACCACAAAGGAGCAGGAAACATCTTTTCTCAAAACAAAACTGCCGGGAAGGGAAAGCAAAAAGCGACGCGAACAAACGCAACAAGCAGGAAAGCAACTAATCTAACCTATGCACAGGTATTTACAGCAAAGAGCTCGAAGGAGCTCAAGCTTGGAAGTAATGTTTCAGGTACTTCCCGTTGACTGGCAACGGGACGTTCTCACCAGTTAAGTGCTTTAGACAGAAGGCATTATCTCCCAAAATCTCAGCTATTTGAAAGGGGCCAAGCCAGAGCTTGTCGAATTTATTGTGTCCCCCTTTCTTTTCACAGGCCTTGTCCCAGTATAGGACCAAATCTGCAATCCTAAAGGCCTTGATTTTGGCTCGGCGGTCGAACCATCTCTTTACCACGCCCTGATGTTTGGCAAAATTTTCTATTGCGCGATCTCGAACTTCCTCTAAATGTAAAAGTTCGGCTAAACGAGCCTCCCTACGATCTCCTCCTTCATAAAAGTCGTTGATGAATTGAAGAGTCGGAATTTTCAGGTGGATGGGGAATATTGGCTCAAGACCATAGACAAGGTGGAACGGGGAATCACCAAGGGCAGCCTTATGGCGGGTGCGATCGGCCCAAAGGGCGAAACGGAGCTGGGTGTGCCAGTCCTTGGGATTCCTATCTAGCAGCTTCTTGATCACATTAATCAAATTCTTGTTTGTGGATTCGGCAAGGCCATTGCCCTGAGGGTAGTAATTGGATGAGAATTTGAGGGCAATCCCATAGTCAAACGCCCAACTAGCAAATTTCAATGAAGCGAAGGCGGGTCCATTATCACAGACGAGAGCATACGGACAACCAAAGCGATTTAAAATGAAACTTTCTAAAAAATCAGTAACTACTTCAGTTGTACAATGCTTACAAACTATTGCTTCTGTCCATCTAGTACAATAATCAGTAGCGGTTAGAATGTACCTATGTCCTGTAGATGACGGAGGGCTTACCGAACCAATGAAGTCGAGACCCCACTGTGCGAAAGGCCTTACCTCCAACACGGGCTGTAGTGGGACAGCAGCATTCCTCTCCCTGGTGGCAGCGGTCTGGCACGTATGGCATGAACGGACATGGCCATGGGCATCTTTGAAGACAGTTGGCCAGTAGTACCCTGCCCTTAATATCTGATGGGCCGTAGAAGAACCCGATCCATGGCCTGTACCAAATTTATCGTGAAACTCCCTCAGGACACGTTCCGCTTCCTCCTTGCCGAGGCATCTTAAATAAACACCCTCATGATTCTTCTTGTAGAGAATGGACCCTTGTAACATATAACCGTTGCTTTTCAATCTCAGAGCTCTCTTCTGAACTCCTTGCAAATGTGACGGACATTTATGATTAAGCAGGAAATAAACGACGTCTTGATACCATTCTCCCGGGGAGACATCCTCAAGCTGATATTGCTGCACTGTGAGTTCAGGTCCGGCCTCTGTTGCTGTTTCGGCCATTGTGCGGGTGAGTGCCTGCCCTCTTACCAATTTCATTGGTTGGATCTCCATATCATATTCTTGGAGCAGGGTGACCCACTTGGCCCTCCGTTCGCCCAACTCGTTTTGCATGAGAAGCGTTTTGACTGCTGGGTCAGGGACAATTGCGAACACCTTGTTGCGTAAAATGTAGTGTCTGAATTTCTTTACTCCCCTAACAAGAGCATACGCCTGCTTTTCTATGTTGTGGTAACGCAATTCAGCATCTTTAAAGGGTGCGCTCATGAAGGTGATAGGATGCTCATTTCCTTCGTCATCCTTTTGGGTCAACATACTGGCACAAGAATGCTCCGAAGCAAATGAATAAATATAGAATGGCTTCAGATAGTCCGGGCTGACCAACACAGGCGCCTCAGCTATGGCTCGTTTGACCTCCTCAAAGGATTGTTTGGCCTCTGGTGTCCACTCAACTTTGGCGTCCTGCTTGAGCATGGCATTGAGAGGTTTGACTATTTCCACGAATCCGGTGATGAATTTCTGGACGAAATTGATCTTTCCGAAGAAAGACTTCAATTCCTTCTTGCTGCCCGGGGGCTGAATCTTGAGTAGCGACTCAATGCGCTCAGGATCAATGGAAATTCCCTGCTCTGAGATGATGTGCCCGAGTAGTCTGCCTTCGGTCACCCCAAAAATGCACTTCTTGGGGTTAAGAGAAACCCCGAATTCCCGGCATCTCTGAAATACTTTGCATAGGTCGGAGACGTGATCACCTCGCTTCTTGGAGAATACGGTCAAATCATCCATATAGATGATTATACATTTGCCAATCAGGTCCTTGAAAGCGATATCCATGGCACGTTGGAAAGTGGCGCCGGCGTTGATGAGCCCAAACGACATTCTTCTGTACGCAAATGTCCCCCACTTAGTGGTGAATGCAGTTTTGTGGCGATCCTCGTATTGTACCATTACTTGATTATACCCAGAATATCCGTCAAGGAACGACATCATCTGAGAGCCGTTAACAATTTGCAGCACTTCATCCAGTGAGGGCACCAGATAGTTGTCCTTTTCTGAGGCGCGATTGAGATTACAGAAATCCACGCATAATCTGATCTCTCCATTCTTTTTCCTGACTGGGACCAAGTTGGCCACCCATGTAGAATGCCTAACGGGAAAGATGATTCTTGCTGAAAGTAATTTCTGCACCTCCTTGTAAATAATAGGTTCTAGCAGGGCATTAATAGGGCACTGACGTTGACGGAATGGTCTCACCTCGGTCTTTAGAGGGATGGTATGTGTGATGACCGAGGTGTCGTATGTTTTCAAGTCTTCGTAGCTCCATGCCACCACGTCAGGGTTCCTGCGCAAAGCATCCGTAATTCCCCTCTTTTCTTCGGGTGTGCATACCTTTCCAATGAAAACATTCTTGATATCCTCGGTCGTTCCCAAGTTGTGGGCATTGCACTGGCTGCTTATAGTCTCCCTTTTCGTTTGTCGATCATGATCCTTAATCTGATCCAGGTTGAATACACGCTCCAGTTGAACCATCCCTCTAGGGATCGTGTTAGTTTTCAGATTAATAACCCCTTCTATGTCTAATTCAGCTTCCTGTGGATCAGTTTCATCGATTATTTGGTCAACAAAGACGTCAGAGCTTGTGATGAACTGGAGTATATGTTTATCATCATTGAAAACTTGCAGGTGGGTGACGTTGTCCGGGACAGATGGCGTGGATGTCAGCTCAACCATAAACTTCTTAAGCCCTGACAAAGAGAGGGGCTGTAACGTGCTGGCTGCTTGAGCCAAGGCATCAGCTGTGCGATTCCGAGCACGAGGGATCAATTGTATGTTGAATGCATCCAAGCCCTCCAGGAGATCCCACACCCTGTGTCTATAATTGGTGAGTCTCCGGTCATGGCATGAGTACAATTTCCTGATCTGCCTAACTACAAGTGCGGAATCCCCGAAGACTTGCAGCATTTTGACCTTTTTCTTCAAAGCCATAAGAAGGCCGAGGACAAGAGCCTCGTATTCTGCCACGTTATTGGTGCAATAAAACTGTAATCGATGGGCAGCAAGAAATGTCTTACCCGTCGGACTGATGAGTTCGATCCCCGCTCCAGCTCCTTGTCTTGATTTTGATCCATCGAACCGGAGCGTCCAGCACTCAGAGGATTCCTTATCCTCAGGTTCGATGGAGCCTCCCTTCGCTTTTGGCTGGACATCGGGCTTAGTGATCTTAGGAATGCTTTCCTAGTTGAGGCAACGACTAGCAGGTGATTCGAGCGGCGCCTCCTTGAGTGTTTCCATCGGAGGAGCAGCGGTTTTCTTAACCTGCTCGACTGCTGCTTGGCACAAGCAACAGTCGAACTCGGAGTGAGCAGCGTTGTGAACCCTACACCAATTCGGCAATAACAGGTCTTGAAAATTCATACTAGCTCCTAGGCTGAGCTGATCTCTTGCGCACTTTCCCATAAACTCTTGGAAGCCATCGAGCAATCCCCATTCATCATTTTGAACCGGCTCGTCATCAGTTTCTGCCAACATTTCTTCATTTTGGGGCATTTGCTCGGAACCCGCTGAGGGGCCGCATAATACCAGCAATACTTCATCTATCCGTTCTTCTTGAAGCTCAGGCTCATTTTGGTAGGCGAAAGGGCGGTAATTCCCCAGGTCAGTCTCTGCGAACAGCACCTCGCTGAGATTATTGTATTCTGTGATCATATATTTCATCCGGGGTTCACGGTCAATACGAATCTGATTTGGTAGCCCCTTCCACGGCAGCCACATATGAGACAAGTCGGTGGCGGTGTATCCGTTCAGCGCCTTGGTAAACTCTCTCCCCAGAATGATTCCATATGCATCAGGTATGTCTGCCACTTGGATATCCACAACTTGCTGTATCCGGGGGTCTGCAGCAATTTGCATGGGAATGCGGTTTATCTCACCCACAATGGTGATCTCTGTTTTGTCCAGCTGGGTGACTTTTCTCTTTGAAGGTGTGGGAGTGATGCCAAGAGCTTTGCACACGGCCAAGGGCATAACGTTGGCAGACGCGCCTGAATCGAGTAGGCAGTTGTGCAAGTTCTTCCTAAAGACCTTGATAGAAGTTAGGAACGGGGGAGTTTTCGGTCTCCCTTGGAGGATACCGACGGGCGTGTCCATTTGAGCTATTTGACCTTTGTTCCGGTCACTGCCTGTATCCTTGGTTTGTTTCAATTGCTGGTCCTTGGGAGGCTGCCTACTAGCCCTTTCTAGCTCCTTTTCAATGTATCTATTTGCTGATTGATTTGTAGGCGCATTATTCCTTCTTCCCGCATTTTCCTGTATTTCCTGTTCTTTCCTGGGCTCTTCAAAGGTTACCCTTTTGGCTGGAATTTTTTGAATGGTGTTAGAGGACGGAGTCCCATTCAGGACCCTAAAGAAGGCATGTCTCACGGCAGGGACCTTGAGCAATTCAAAGGCCTGGCCTATGGGAGAGCTAAAGGCCTGGCCTATGGGAGAGCTAGGAGTTTGAATCTTTGTTTGCCCAGGCGGATTTTGGGGTTGGCTCTGGGGCTGACCTTGCGGTTGGTTTTGGGATTAGCTCCTGTTGAGATATTGGGCAGGTATGTGGGGTAACCCCGGGTTATTGCTAGCATGAGGATCAGGCGGGGTGGAGAAGTTGTTCGGCGGGGTAGAAGTGGTGAAGGGTCCACCGGCTTGCCTATTCCTAAGGAAATAAGGACTGGACCGTTGATGGAACATGTGGACCTCATCCACAAATGGCTCTTCTTCATCCATCGGACCGTTATCTACTGAATCAAAAAGCTGAGCTAAGGCCGATTCGTTACTTACCTCTTGCGCTTTCTCGTCCT
>VDFB02295929.1:0-31151 GCA_007258455.2 Sequoia sempervirens
ATTATTTCATCCACCGAAGTGTCTTGTGGTTCCTCAATTCTTTGCCTCTTAGGGCTTGGCTCTGGTGGCAGCTCTATAGGGTCATCTCGAGGTGGTGAATCAAGATCCACAATCTTTATTCCTCCAGGCTTTCTAATCCCTTGGCAAGATTATGATGAGGCTTTCATTATTTGTTTACCTTTTTTGTCTCCAACCTCTTCATCACTGCTATTATCTCTTTTTCTTCTGTATCAGGGCCTATCAATTGGTGGCTGACAAATTGGCCTTTCTTCCATAGGCCTCAACTCCAATCCCTGAATTTTCAAATCTACCTCCTGTTGATAGTGTTTTTATGCACTTCTCAACACAGGCAATGCGTAAGTGCACTACCTCTCTTGAAAGACAATCTCCCACAATCGAGTTGCAGAACACTATCCCAAGGTCTCTCGGGTGTCAGGTCATGACAGTGCTTAGATACCTCAGTAGTTTGATGTGATTTGCTGGAATCACAAGGCAGCCTTACGGGAATACAAAGTGTGGATGTGAAACGCGAAGTAGGATCTTAAAAAGGGGAGTTCTTAGCATGAAAACATTCAGGTGTTGACTGCAGGTTCAAACAGCAATCTCGAACTCCATCTAGTTGTTGGGTTCAGCTTTATAAGGTATAATGAACCTTGGTGTTGTTCAATTCCTAAAGAAAGTGAAAAAGAGCGAAGGAGAAAGAAAGTTCATAAGCCTAAAGCTTGCTGCGAATAGTGATAATGGAGTCCCTGCAATGG
Source organism: Sequoia sempervirens (assembly GCA_007258455.2). Taxonomy (NCBI): domain Eukaryota; kingdom Viridiplantae; phylum Streptophyta; class Pinopsida; order Cupressales; family Cupressaceae; genus Sequoia; species Sequoia sempervirens. Next base: position 759 of record VDFB02295929.1, read on the forward strand.
ACAATTCCTTCAAACAATCTCCCACTTAACTAGGAATTTCACAATATCATGGGAGTTGTGCAATCTTCTAAGGGCTGCAGATTTGTATCCCTCATTCACCACATACATGTATGAATTAAAGACAAGTGTTTGGGGCAGCTTAAATCAGGTCCAGGCTAACTTTGCAAAGCTATCTACCTTCAGCAAACAGCAAAAAGTATGGACTAAGAAGTTATCAACAAAGCAGGAATTTTTCATGAACAGCCAACAGCATTCCTAAAATTATCAAAGTAACATGAACAGCTAACTAAACAGCAAAGAGATCTAAGCTAACATCTAAGATTGGAGAAATGAATCAATTAACATGAGAGAACACAAGGAAATGCATCAAGTCAATGCTATTTCTCATATATTTCAGCAGCATGTCTTTACAACAACTCAACTCTCACTTTGCAAATGAGGGGAGTCCTCTATTTATAGTGTTTCAAAAGTTAAATGAATGGCCAAGATTCATTACAAATGTGTGGCCAAGATTCATTACAAATTAGGGTTTCACCTACCCCCAAATAGATTTACAATAAAAAAACATCTTTTGTCTTTTCCCTATTTTGTCATCTAGTGGATGACACTATTTGCATTTTCGTCCTGTAGCTAATTGCTATTTTTCTGGCTGTAGCTACTCTTCTGGGAGGTCTACTTCCTTGGCCGGGCTGTCTGGTTGCTCCTCAGAGGCTGCGTGATCAATCTGCTTGAGGATGACGGCCTGGAGCTTATCTATTTCGAGGATTTCGCACTTCAACGTCTGGTAGCTCCATTCTTTGGCGTTCTCTTCCAGCCGCTTCCAGTCTTCATCATACTTTGAGCTCTGATCTCTGAAAATCTCTGATCTATCGAGGGCACGGGCGGCGAAACTTAGGAAGTCTGTCGTGATATCTCTGGCTGCCCCGTCCTTCATCCTCTCCTCAAAATAGGGCCTAACCTTCTCTGCATCTAATTGCACAGTAGGTATATCATGGCCCGTTATCAACTTCAGGTACTCGGTGCATTCTGCTCGGATTTCCTTGATCCACGCAATATCCGGATCAATCCTGCTCTAGATCTGCTCCGTCCTCTCTTTACGGTGGATGAGGTCCCTGCGCCATATATCTACCAGCCAGTGATCTTCCTTCTTCAATTCTAACTTCTCTTCCCACGAGCTTTCTGGCATTTGGAGGATGGCCTCAACCTTCGGGAAGGCAGAGTCGTAAATCATGGGGAAGTTGGTGCAGAGCTTCCTTGTACTTTCCAAGGACTGAACCAGGTCCAGGAACTTGTTGGCTATATGCACAGCCAAGCCGATCCCTATGTTTTCGACCTTCACAACCTACTGGAACCAGTCCTCCGTGGTCTTTTCCAGGTTCTTCCTCCTTTCCAGTTTATCTATTTGTTCCTTGGAGAGTAGCTGTGGCGCGGCCGTAGAGGTAGTGGGGAGGTCGTCGATTAAAGACCATTGTTGGATGTAGTCAATTAGGGCAGCAACCTGCGCCTTTAGTTCATCCTTGGTGATCTTACCCTGCTTAATCAGGTGCACTACCGTAGCCACTGACTCCTCAAGATGCCCGACCTTCTGTTCCCTGGTGGCCGTCCCTAGGTCGATTGTGGAGATGCTGTAACTTACTCCATCCTGGCCAATAGTTGGCGTTGCCACTTGTGCAGCCCGGGAGCCAGAAGCGTCCATTGTTACCCTGGAACGGACCTTAGGCTTCTTCTCCTTCTTTGGTGTGGCTAGAGATCGAGCCAAGATGGCCTCCAACCTTGACCTCGGATCGCTCAAGACAGGATTGGTCTTTTCGAGTTGTTCTTCTAGCCAGTCGGGCATGGCAGCCTTGTCCTTGGGCGTCTCGCGGCTGCCCTCACCCTTCTCCGTCAGGGGCAAGACCTCGGTCTCCTTTTCCAGTTCTTCTTTTTCTTTGGCAGCATCCTCCTCTTCGTCGGAGTCTTGATAGAATACGAGGCTTTTGACGGGTGCCCTTGTAGTTAATAGCTGAGTGGGATCCTCCTTTTTCGCCACCTCTTCTTCCTTTTCTTCGACAGCCTCGGCGCCGGGGCTGCTCACAATATGGACCTCGGCCTCAGTGACGGCTTGTTTGGGCTGTTCCTCCGGTGGCTGCCCCTCTTCACCTGGCTGCCGAGCCGACTCTTCCTCGACGTCTTCATCAAAAGTTTCGACAACCTCTTTGTCTTTCGAGTCATCCCCCTCATCCCTGCTTTCAGAAGAGCTCGTCTCTTCCTCCTCATAAGCAACTTTGTCAATGGTTCTGCGATCGTGCTCAGGTTGCTCGTAATAGTCATCGGCCTCCTCCTCCATAGGTTTCGAAGCCTCTCGCTCTTGCTCCTCCAACTCTTTTGAAATCTGCATGGTGGTCTCCATGGCTGGGGGCCCTGTTGGCAGTTGTGAAGGCTGGGATGTTGCGAGTGCTTGGGCCAAGGCTGCTTGGAGAGCAGGATCCATTAAAAGTTGCGAGAGCTCTGAGGGAAGATTATGCAGGTGCCGTGTAATGGCCTCGGGCACGCTAGAAAGGGGAATAGGCGATGGTATCGTTGCCAGAGGTAGCGAGGTGATGGGGGACATGGCAGCAGCAGAGGAAGGGGAAGTGGTCATGCTGGAGGAGGAATCAATATTGATTACGGATCCGGCTGGAGGTCAAGAGGCGAGGTGAACAGAAATGTCCACCGCTTGTGGAGATGAAGCAATGGTGGCCTGAGAAGTGGGCAGCATACCAGCCGGGGGAGGAAGGAGTAAAGGAGGTTGTGCCTCGGTTGTGATTAATGTCCTTTTGAGCTTCTTGGGAGATGAGCCTCCCGTATCCCTTGTTGCTTGTTCTTTGGGGCCCCCGAACTGCGCTGTTTCTGCTTCTTTCCTCTTTTGGGACCTGGTGATGGGGGGAGACTTGGAAGTCTCACCGGCTGATGGGGAGGCAGCAACATCTTCCGTGGCGCTTGGCCCGCTTTTGAGTGCCTCGTATGTAAGAGTTACCCCTTGTTGTTTTAGTTGTTCCACTTGCCCATCAACCCACTCCTGGGTGCGAGTTATGATAGGATTTGTGATAATATCCAGGTCTTCAACCTCCTGCTCGTCCCAGTCGATGGAGGGGATTGCCAGGTCGGCAACCGCAGGGTACCTCGGGTGCACCAGTGTGGATTCATCTTCCTCTAGCTGGTCTGGTACCGGAAACAGCTGTACTCTTCTCAAGAACTGCACCGTCATCCGCATATAATGTCTCTGGCGGACCTCCTTATCATCTTTACAGTCTGCCCAGAAATCCTCAACATGGTATAAGTGGGTGTATGCCGGCCCTAGCGCCTTCCTGACGTGGCCGTGGGGATCCATTCGTGGGCGAGCCGTGTACCACTCAAAGTTATACTCCTTGAGTTCCTTTTCTGAGTTACCGGCGCATTGAGATGTTTGCAACCGATACTGGCCCTAGCCGAGGATCATGGGATAAGGGATCCCCGTTACATGCTTCTGGCCGAAGACCGCCTGAATATGTTGGAGCTGCCGGGAAAGCTCTAGGAGGATGATTCAGTCATTTGGGTATCTTGGCAGCTTGTTTGGTCGTTATGTGAACCCTTGGGCGTGGATGTATGTGAATTTAGGGAACTGAATGTACAGGAAGGCATACTCCCTCAAGAGTGCCCTGGCGCTGTGAGATACCCTTCTCTCGAAGTCTCCGGCTATCAATCTGATAATATGGCCTATGAAGGCATCATTGATCCGGCGGTACTTCTTTTTAAAGTAGCGGTATTGTAGCTGAGGGTATTGGTCAAAAGGCTTGAGTCCTCGCTTATGCTCTCCATCTGGTGCCCTGAAGAGTCCACTATATTGCCTCTTATCCGCTAATGAGTACACCAGGTACGAGGTCATATAGAATTTGTTGCTCTTTTTGACATTCATAAACTGCTCGTGGAAGCAGTTGCTGATGATGCTTCCCCAATCAAATGAAATCTTGGTTTTAACGTCCTCATTCCCTCGGACGATCTGTTCAATATAATAAGCCATCCATTCCTGGAAGAAGGCGGCTGTCGGGAGGCCCATGACCCTGCTCAGCATGGTCACAAGGTCGTGATAGTCTTCATGAAAGTCGATGCGGAAAAGCTCCTAAGGGACTTTTGCGGCGCTGCCCCGTTTCTCCTTGAGCCAGTAGACGTTGATTGACTTCTTGCAGCCCAACGGATTGGCGTCCCATGCTGCCTGGCACTGCTCCATCGTGGGGATCTGCATGTGTGGGAATGTGGGAATGTGGAAGGTTCTTGCAATTCCCTCGGGAGACATGTCTGCGAGGATATTCCCCTCTTTGTCTACTATGGTTCTGGTGTCTGTTTGGTAGGCTTCTCGACAAGCCATTACCAACTCTGGTGCTATTAGAGACGGAGGAAAGCCAGCAGCCTTTGCAATTCCACTTTGGCGTATCATCCGGGCATTCTTAGTCTTAGGGTCGACCTTGACCCTCTGGGTGAACTCATCTATGTCCACCTGGCCTATGTTGGTGTCCGAGATCTCTTTCCAGTCAGTTGAGACTTTTGACTGGAGCGGTTCACCCTGGAATTGGAATTTCATCTGGTCTTTGTCTTCTTTCCCACGGATGGCCCTTCCAGGTTTCTTACCCTTGTCCTTTTCGGTAGAGGCCCCTGAAGTTCCTGCGGCCGATTGCATATATCCTGCAGGCAAAGGGCAAAGTCAGCATCACAGAACACCAAAAAATGTTAACGTTAGTCCGTATTGAGTATATTATCTAAACAATCATATAAATACATCATAAATTTAACCCTTAAGTGATATCTGTATCATATCAGAGCATTTAACTGATCCGGGCCTGGAGGGCCGGACTTCCCTGGCAGGAATGCTGTCAGGAAGGGAAAACACGAATGGAAGCTCCCGGAGACATCCGCTGGCCACATGTTCATGTTCCAAGGGGTGCATGATGAAGAATGGCTCAATTTAGGACGTGGGTCGAAGTTAGATTTTCAATTTGGATTGATCTGGATCGATTTGAAGGGCTCCGGAGGTTTCGGTAGGAAGAAGCCCGGTAAGACGAAGCCGTGAGACCGGACCCAGAATCCGAGGAGAAATCCGGAGTTAGGGCAGGAGAGCAAGGATGAAAGCGCATGCGTTTAACCTACCGGTTACCTCTAGGGTAACCTTGAGGTCCACCGGGACCCGGTGAGGAGGATGTCTTTCGCCGATGGCCTTGATAAAGTTTACAGTCGTTCCCGAGCAGTGAAAGAAGGGAGCAGGTCGGAGACAGACGGCGATGCCGGCGGCCCGGTTATCCGAGACAGTTGCGACTTGGCTGAAAGGAGACAACGGGGCGAGGCGGGAAACTGAGTCCCGGGGCAGTAGCGCTTAAGTTTCAAAGGTGATCCCCGGCGTGGCGATCACAGGAGAGCCGAGAACCGAGGAAGCCCGGAAGAGATGTCCGCGAAAGGTGGCCATTGTGAGAAAAAATGGGACTGAGGCTGACAGTGAAGCCTCGAACTTAGAAGAAGTAGGAAGGCCCGTGGGGTCCATGCGGGAAGCCAGCAATGAGCAGATCACGGAGGATAGGAGTCCCCAGGCTGGGCCCAGGAGCAGGAGTCCGGGGACAAGAAAACCCGATAGCTGGAAAAACCCTCATTTTAAAGCAGCCCGGACGGAGTTTGGGGTGGCAGGGATGGGAAGCAGGAGGCGGGTCCGGGAAGGGGCAGGCAGGGGCAGGTTGGGCAGGATCAGGCAGCGTGAGGTCCGGGCCGAGAGGTGATCTTCCATACTGTGCTGAAACACCCGACAGGTAAGTTCACAGAGGCCGAAAAAAAGGTATTCCAAATGAGCCCCGTGGAAAATTCCGGAACATGGGTTTAAACCCGCCGGAGAGTGTTCATTTCCTTGCAATTTAAATTTCTTATTCAATTTGCTTAAACCCTCAAAATGATCAAAATAACGGGAGAGCGAACGAGGATGGCCTACCTCCAACTCGCTGAGCGGGACGATGATCGGATGCACTGGCAGAGTTGTCGGAACGACGCCGGGGTCTACGATCGCGATGGTGAAGTTTACAGTGGGCTCCAATTCGGCTGCCGCTCCAATTCGTTCAATTCGCAAAGTTAAAAGACTTCAGCGGACCCCGGTTTATATACCACACTGCTCATTAATGGCGCATTGAATGCCTCGTACGATCCCGCGAGAAGTTGGTGAGATTCAAGTTTTGATGTGTGTAGCCGAGGTCGGGATCCGTAGTGGCCGAATTGCTGCTGACTGCTTAGTACCGTATAAATAGCGACCTGGAATGACGGAGAGCCAAGGTCGGATGGTGGGATGTAAGCCCGAAAAAGTTTGCCCGTGGCATTACGCACCTGAGCGAGCGGTGGCGACGCGGGGATCCACCTGGGGGGGGGCGGAAGGCCCGGGGCAACCCAGCGCCGTGAAGCGCGTCGCGTGAAATCCACAGGGACTTAGACTGGCGGCAATTACGGGAAAAGGAAGTCGAAGGTGGACTTAAGCTCCGAGGAGCGAAGAAGGCGAGATACTGAAATCCCAAAAGAAACGGCAATTAATGGCTTGACTAAGGACTCGGTGAGGCCTTTCGAGGAAGCGCCCTTGACGGCCGAGCAGGAACCAGGAGGGCGAAGAGCCAGGGGCCATGAGCCGAGGAGCCCAAGGCACCCTGGCCCGTGGAAAAACAAGGAAACCACGGTAGATGTTAGGCGAGCAGCGCGGACGGTCGACCCGGATGGGGCGATCAAAAAAAGGGGAGCCACATAAGCAGAGGCAGCCCCAAAAGACCCGACATGGCAAAAGAAAAGAGGGTCCCCGTTCCGAACGGGGCGTGTGTGCTGAGGGCACAACAAATGGCGACTCCGCTGGAGAACGCTCCGGAGCGTTCTAGGGATAAATATTCATTCAGGACCCAGAATCTCTGGTTTCGCGGACCAGGAGTGGCTTCCGAGGATGAATCAGGGAGAACGAGATCCTTAATTGGGTCAGCTTACATGACATCTCGAAAGTGCGTGGAGTGAATTCATTCCTTTCCTAGGGATAGTAACCAGGGTTATTACTCGAACCAAGTGAGCTACGTAAGTTGCCTAACACCAAAAGTAACCTGGACATTGCCCCGCTGCCAGTCAGGCGTCCATAGCCCCGGCGGAGTTGTCGCTACAATCTCATGGATATTGCTCTACTGCCGGCCGGGCGTCCATAGCCCCGGTAGAGTTATCTGAACACCCATACGGTCGTTTATTTTCCTTTCTTTCAGAGTTTCTTTTCTCTTCTTTTTACTTTGGTATTTCAATTCTCTTTTGCCATTTAGTTCGACCGGGTAAGCATTGAAGCCTACAATGGGTTTGAGACTGTAGTGGTCACTGGAGTAGACTCAAGATTTTTCACTCACATGGGTGTCGTGACAACCATAGCACGGTCCTTCAGAATTTATTATGTAATTTATGCGGGATCCGAGATGTGGGTAAGAAGATCCGGTGAAGGGTCAAGTTCTGAGCGAGATTCAGACAAGGAAATCATTCGCGGAGAGCTTTGGAAAGACCAATAGTCTAGAATGAATGTTTAGCCAGAGAACACAAAGAGCGGTTAGCAAAGTGAACCGTTTGTCAGGCAAGCACGGCCACCACAAAGGAGCAGGAAACATCTTTTCTCAAAACAAAACTGCCGGGAAGGGAAAGCAAAAAGCGACGCGAACAAACGCAACAAGCAGGAAAGCAACTAATCTAACCTATGCACAGGTATTTACAGCAAAGAGCTCGAAGGAGCTCAAGCTTGGAAGTAATGTTTCAGGTACTGCCCGTTGACTGGCAACGGGACGTTCTCACCAGTTAAGTGCTTTAGACGGAAGGCATTATCTCCCAAAATCTCAGCTATTTGAAAGGGGCCAAGCCAGAGCTTGTCGAATTTATTGTGTCCCCCTTTCTTTTCACAGGCCTTGTCCCAGTATAGGACCAAATCTGCAATCCTAAAGGCCTTAATTTTGGCTCGGCGGTCGAACCATCTCTTTACCACGCCCTGATGTTTGGCGAAATTTTCTATTGCGCGATCTCGAACTTCCTCTAAATGTAAAAGTTCGGCTAAACGAGCCTCCCTACGATCTCCTCCTTCATAAAAGTCGTTGATGAATTGAAGAGTCAGAATTTTCAGGTGGATGGGGAATATTGGCTCAAGACCATAGACAAGGTGGAATGGGGAATCACCAAGGGCAGCGTTATGGCGGGTGCGATCGGCCCAAAGGGCGAAACGGAGCTGGGTGTGCCAGTCCTTGGGATTCCTATCTAGCAGCTTCTTGATCACATTAATCAAATTCTTGTTTGTGGATTCGGCAAGGCCATTGCCCTGAGGGTAGTAATTGGATGAGAATTTGAGGGCAATCCCATAGTCAAACGCCCAGCTAGCAAATTTCAATGAAGCGAAGGCGGGTCCATTATCACAGACGAGAGCATACGGACAACCAAAGCGATTTAAAATGAAACTTTCTAAAAAATCAGTAACTACTTCAGTTGTACAATGCTTACAAACTATTGCTTCCGTCCATCTAGTACAATAATCAGTAGCGGTTAGAATGTACCTGTGTCCTGTAGATGACGGAGGGCTTACCGGACCAATGAAGTCGAGACCCCACTGTGCGAAAGGCCTTACCTCCAACACGGGCTGTAGTGGGATAGTAGCATTCCTCCCCCTGGTGGCAGCGGTCTGGCACGTATGGCATGAACGGACATGGCCATGGGCATCTTTGAAGACAGTTGGCCAGTAGTACCCTGCCCTTAATATCTGATGGGCCGTAGAAGAACCCGATCCATGGCCTGTACCAAATTTATCGTGAAATTCCCTCAGGACACGTTCCGCTTCCTCCTTGCCGAGGCATCTTAAATAAACACCCTCATGATTCTTCTTGTAGAGAATGGACCCTTGTAACATATAACCGTTGCTTTTCAATCTCAGAGCTCTCTTCTGAACTCCTTGCAAATGTGACGGACATTTATGATTAAGCAGGAAATAAACGACGTCTTGATACCATTCTCCCGGGGAGACATCCTCAAGCTGATATTGCTGCACCGTGAGTTCAGGTTCGGCCTCTGTTGTTGTTTCGGCCATTGTGCGGGTGAGTGCCTGCCCTCTTACCAATTTCATTGGTTGGATCTCCATATCATATTTTTGGAGCAGGGTGACCCACTTGGCCCTCCGTTCGCCCAACTCGTTTTGCATGAGAAGCGTTTTGACTGCTGGGTCAGGGACAATTGCGAACACCTTGTTGCGTAAAATGTAGTGTTTGAATTTCTTTACTCCCCTAACAAGAGCATACGCCTGCTTTTCTATGTTGTGGTAACGCAATTCAGCATCTTTGAGGGGTGCGCTCATGAAGGTGATAGGATGCTCATTTCCTTCGTCATCCTTTTGGGTCAACATACTGGCACAAGAATGCTCTGAAGCAAATGAATAGATATAGAATGGCTTCAGATAGTCCGGACTGACCAACACAGGCGCCTCAGCAATGGCTCGTTTGACCTCCTCAAAGGATTGTTTGGCCTCTGGTGTCCACTCAACTTTGGCGTCCTGCTTGAGCATGGCATTGAGAGGTTTGACTATTTCCACGAATCCGGTGATGAATTTCCAGACGAAATTGATCTTTCCGAAGAAAGACTTCAATTCCTTCTTGCTGCCCGGGGGCTGAATCTTGAGTAGCGACTCAATGCGCTCAGGATCAATGGAAATTCCCTGCTCTGAGATGATGTGCCCGAGTAGTCTGCCTTCGGTCACCCCAAAAATGCACTTCTTGGGGTTAAGAGAAACCCCAAATTCCTGGCATCTCTGAAATACTTTGCATAGGTCGGAGACGTGATCACCTCGCTTCTTGGAGAATACGGTCAAATCATCCATATAGATGATTATACATTTGCCAATCAGGTCCTTGAAAGCGATATCCATGGCACGTTGGAAAGTGGCGCCGGCGTTGATGAGCCCAAACGGCATTCTTCTGTACGCAAATGTCCCCCACTTAGTGGTGAATGCAGTTTTGTGGCGATCCTCGTATTGTACCATTACTTGATTATACCCAGAATATCCGTCAAGGAACGACATCATCTGAGAGCCGTTAACAATTTGCAGCACTTCATCCAGTGAGGGCACCAGATAGTTGTCCTTTTCTGAGGCGCGATTGAGATTACAGAAATCCACGCATAATCTGATCTCTCCATTCTTTTTCCTGACTGGGACCAAGTTGGCCACCCATGTAGAATGCCTAACGGGAAAGATGATTCTTGCTGAAAGTAATTTCTGCACCTCCTTGTAAATAATAGGTTCTAGCAGGGCATTAATAGGGCACTGACGTTGACGGAATGGTCTCACCTCGGTCTTTAGAGGGATGGTATGTGTGATGACCGAGGTGTCGTATGTTTTCAAGTCTTCGTAGCTCCATGCCACCACGTCAGGGTTCCTGCGCAAAGCATCCGTAATTCCCCTCTTTTCTTCGGGTGTGCATACCTTTCCAATGAAAACATTCTTGATATCCTCGGTCGTTCCCAAGTTGTGGGCATTGCACTGGCTGCTTATAGTCTCCCTTTTCGTTTGTCGATCATGATCCTTAATCTGATCCAGGTTGAATACACGCTCCAGTTGAACCATCCCTCTAGGGATCGTGTTAGTTTTCAGATTAATAACCCCTTCTATGTCTAATTCAGCTTCCTGTGGATCAGTTTCATCGATTATTTGGTCAACAAAGACGTCAGAGCTTGTGATGAACTGGAGTATATGTTTATCATCATTGAAAACTTGCAGGTGGGTGACGTTGTCCGGGACAGATGGCGTGGATGTCAGCTCAACCATAAACTTCTTAAGCCCTGACAAAGAGAGGGGCTGTAACGTGCTGGCTGCTTGAGCCAAGGCATCAGCTGTGCGATTCCGAGCATGAGGGATCAATTGTATGTTGAATGCATCCAAGCCCTCCAGGAGATCCCACACCTTGTGTCTATAATTGGTGAGTCTCCGGTCATGGCATGAGTACAATTTCCTGATCTGCCTAACAACAAGTGCGGAATCCCCGAAGACTTGCAGCATTTTGACCTTTTTCTTCAAAGCCATAAGAAGGCCGAGGACAAGAGCCTCGTATTCTACCACGTTATTGGTGCAATAAAACTGTAATCGATGGGCAGCAAGAAATGTCTTACCCGTCGGACTGATGAGTTCGATCCCCGCTCCAGCTCCTTGTCTTGATTTTGATCCATCGAACCAGAGCGTCCAGCACTCAGAGGATTCCTTATCCTCAGGTTCGATTGAGCCTCCCTTCGTTTTTGGCTGGACATCGGGCTTAGTGATCTTAGGAATGCTTTCCTAGTTGAGGCAACGACTAGCAGGTGATTCGGGCGGTGCCTCCTTGAGTGTTTCCATCAGAGGAGCAGCGGTTTTCTTAACCTGCTCGACTGCTGCTTGGCACAAGCAACAGTCGAACTCGGAGTGAGCAGCGTTGTGAACCCTACACCAATTCGGCAATAACAGGTCTTGAAAATTCATACTAGCTCCTAGGCTGAGCTGATCTCTTGCGCACTTTCCCATAAACTCTTGGAAGCCATCGAGCAATCCCCATTCATCATTTTGAACCGGCTCGTCATCAGTTTTTGCCAACATTTCTTCATTTTGGGGCATTTGCTCGGAACCCGCTGAGGGGCCGCATAATACCAGCAATACTTCATCTATCCGTTCTTCTTGAAGCTCAGGCTCATTTTGGTAGGCGAAAGGGCGGTAATTCCCCAGGTCAGTCTCTGCGAACAGCACCTCGCTGAGATTATTGTATTATGTGATCATATATTTCATCCGAGGTTCACGGTCAATACGAATCTGATTTGGTAGCCCCTTCCACGGCAGCCACATATGAGACAAGTCGGTGGCGGTGTATCTGTTCAGCGCCTTGGTAAACTCTCTCCCCAGAATGATTCCATATGCATCAGGTATGTCTGCCACTTGGATATCCACAACTTGCTGTATCCGGGGGTCTGCAGCAATTTGCATGGGAATGCGGTTTATCTCACCCACAATGGTGATCTCTGTTTTGTCCAGCTGGGTGACTTTTCTCTTTGAAGGTGTGGGAGTGATGCCAAGAGCTTTGCACACGGCCAAGGGCATAACGTTGGCAGACGCGCCTGAATCGAGTAGGCAGTTGTGCAAGTTCTTCCTAAAGACCTTGATAGAAGTTAGGAACGGGGGAGTTTTCGGTCTCCCTTGGAGGATACCGACGGGCGTGTCCATTTGAGCTATTTGACCTTTGTTCCGGTCACTGCCTGTATCCTTGGTTTGTTTCAATTGCTGGTCCTTGGGAGGCTGCCTACTAGCCCTTTCTAGCTCCTTTTCAATGTATCTATTTGCTGATTGATTTGTAGGCGCATTATTCCTTCTTCCCGCATTTTCCTGTATTTCCTGTTCTTTCCTGGGCTCTTCAAAGGTTACCCTTTTGGCTGGAATTTTTTGAATGGTGTTAGAGGACGGAGTCCCATTCAGGACCCTAAAGAAGGCATGTCTCACGGCAGGGACCTTGAGCAATTCAAAGGCCTGGCCTATGGGAGAGCTAAAGGCCTGGCCTATGGGAGAGCTAGGAGTTTGAATCTTTGTTTGCCCAGGCGGATTTTGGGGTTGGCTCTGGGGCTGACCTTGCGGTTGGTTTTGGGATTAGCTCCTGTTGAGATATTGGGCAGGTATGTGGGGTAACCCCGGGTTATTGCTAGCATGAGGATCAGGCGGGGTGGAGAAGTTGTTCGGCGGGGTAGAAGTGGTGAAGGGTCCACCGGCTTGCCTATTCCTAAGGAAATAAGGACTGGACCGTTGATGGAACATGTGGACCTCATCCACAAATGGCTCTTCTTCATCCATCGGACCGTTATCTACTGAATCAAAAAGCTGAGCTAAGGCCGATTCGTTACTTACCTCTTGCGCTTTCTCGTCCTCGACGGGGGTGGGCTCGGCTTCGGGTTCATTGCGGTCTCCTCGCGGAAACGGCGCCTGATTGACCACCAGACATGAGGAATCATAGGGTTCCGATGGGACAATGTCCCTGCAGTTGGCGTTGTCGACGACATTCTGTACCTCTACTTGGAAGATCTCAGTAGCCGCTTGGAATTCAGGACAATCCAGCTCAGAGTGCCTGCTGGTTTTGTGAAGTCGGCACCATCCGAATAAAGCTGCCTCGGCCAGATACACCCCACTGGACATTCGGTCATTGCCCGTTGGTTGATTAAATGGCGTGGGGACACCACCGTTGTTGGGCCTGGTGTTCCATGTGCGGTTCTGCCTCTGAGAAGGTCTTCTTTCGGCATTTTGATTGGAGTTCTGCCCCCTCTCATAATTCTGCCCCGAGGAGGTGTCTGCTTCCCGGTTGTCTCTATTGTCTCGAGACTCCCGACTGTCCCTGTTGAGATTGGCCTGAAAGTTACGTTGGGAGGCCTATAGCTGATTATTCTAGTTCTTCAAATGCGTCATCTCTGTAGACATCTTCTTGATCATCTCGGTTAGTTCCTCCAGCTTGTCCTTCTCGGCTGCACCTCCAGGGGACGGAACTGGATTTTGGAGAAAAGAAGGCGTGGCTGCCGGCTGATTTTGGTAAGCTGGAGGAAAATCCGGTCCCGACAAGTATAACGGCGCCTGGGGTTGTTGGGAAAATGCCTGCTGTTGCGGGGCCATTTGAGGATAGTTGTATTGCTGATGGGGCTGCATATACGAAGTTGCTGGAGGAGCATAATTCAACGGCTGTCCAGGATGCGGCACCATAGGCAATTGTGGCACCTAGTTCATGAGAGGCGTTTGGTGAGCAAACGCCTGATTGAGCCCCTGAATTTGCATTGGGTGGGCGACGGGCCCCAAAGAGGGCAGCGGGCCGGAAATATTTTTCCCCAAGTCGGCGCTTGCCATGATGGCCTCTGCATAGGCGGCCAGCAGAGTGGCAGGCGGCGGGCGCATCCTTTTTACCAATGCCGAGGTAAGGTTGTCCAGGGCGGCGTAGTAAACTGGTAGAGCAGCCGCATCATTATGGACGTATGGGTCCTGAAGTCTCATGTGAGCCCGGTGGAAGCAATCGTTAAACGAACCGATAGGCTCATTGATCTCCCTTCTGATGGACATGAACTGCTGATAAAGGTCGGCGGGATTGACAGGAATCTTGTACTTCTGTAGAAAGGCATTCTTCATCAAGTTCCATGAGGTGATGGATCCCCTTGGCAGATTGATATACCAGTAGAAGGCCTCTTCTCCTAACGAATGCGGGAAGAGGCGACACGCCACGTCCTCGTGACCAACCTACATTTCAGTAATTGTCGTTTCGAATATCTTGATATGCTCTTCGGTTGTTCTTTGCATGTCACGGGGATGGAATTTTGAACAAAAGCCTTCTGGATTCTTGGGCATGTCATTGTAAACAGCAAAGTGTATCGGCGACGGATTATGCACAAGCCAAGCCATGGGGGAAGGCGGGGGTGGCACTTGCTGTTGGAGAATGGGTACTTGGGGCTGTATTGGAAATACAACCACGATTTGGGTCTGCCCTTGAGCTATGGCTGCCTGGACTGCGCTTTGGGCTGAAAGGGCCGGGAGAGGAGCGAACCCCTGGCTGCCGGAAGGGAGACCTGCAAATACTGTTTGAAATGATTGGGTGGAAGATGAGGGCCAGCCAAGTGAAGGTGGAGGTGAAATGGAAGTGGATGGAGCGGAGGAAGAGGAAGAGGCGGAGCTGCTCCCTTGTGCTCGTTTTGCCCTCGTAGGAGGCCGCAATGCTTCAAATTCTTCCTTATTTGGTGTTGATCGTAGGATCCTTTGAAACCTTTCCGGAGAGAATGATCCGATCCGATCCAGCTTCGCTTTATCCCGTAACTTGGTGTTCTGATCGCTGCCCTCCCTCTAGCGCCAGTTCTGTTGATGGTGTTTTTATGCACTTCTCAACACAGGCAATGCGTAAGTGCACTACCTCTCTTGAAAGACAATCTCCCACAATCGAGTTGCAGAACACTATCCCAAGGTCTCTCGGGTGTCAGGTCATGACAGTGCTTAGATACCTCAGTAGTTTGATGTGATTTGCTGGAATCACAAGGCAGCCTTACGGGAATACAAAGTGTGGATGTGAAACGCGAAGTAGGATCTTAAAAAGGGGAGTTCTTAGCATGAAAGCATTCAGGTGTTGACTGCAGGTTCAAACAGCAATCTTGAACTCCATCTAGTTGTTGGGTTCAGCTTTATAAGGTATAATGAACCTTGGTGTTGTTCAATTCCTAAAGAAAGTGAAAAAGAGCGAAGGAGAAAGAAAGTTCCTAAGCCTAAAGCTTGCTGCGAACAGTGATAATGGAGTCCCTGCAATGGACAATTCCTTCAAACAATCTCCCACTTAACCAGGAATTTCACAATATCATGGGAGTTGTGCAATCTTCTAAGGGCTGCAGATTTGTATCCCTCATTCACCACATACATGTATGAATTAAAGACAAGTGTTTGGGGCAGCTTAAATCAGGTCCAGGCTAACTTTGCAAAGCTATCTACCTTCAGCAAACAGCAAAAAGTATGGACTAAGGAGTTATCAACAAAGCAGGAATTTTTCATGAACAGCCAACAGCATTCCTAAAATTATCAAAGTAACATGAACAGCTAACTAAACAGCAAAGAGATCTAAGCTAACATCTAAGATTGGAGAAATGAATCAATTAACATGAGAGAACACAAGGAAATGCATCAAGTCAATGCTATTTCTCATATATTTCAGCAGCATGTCTTTACAACAACTCAACTCTCACTTTGCAAATGAGGGGAGTCCTCTATTTATAGTGTTTCAAAAGTTAAATGAATGGCCAAGATTCATTACAATTGTGTGGCCAAGATTCATTACAAATTAGGGTTTCACCTACCCCCAAATAGATTTACAATTAAAAAACATCTTTTGTCTTTTCCCTATTTTTTCATCTAGTGGATGACACTATTTGCATTTTCGTCCTGTAGCTAATTGTTATTTTTCTGGCTGTAGCTACTCTTCTGGGAGGTCTACTTCCTTGGCCGGGCTGACTGGTTGCTCCTCAGAGGCTGCGTGATCAATCTGCTTGAGGATGACGGCCTGGAGCTTATCTATTTCAAGGATTTCACACTTCAACGTCTAGTAGCTCCATTCTTTGGCGTTCTCTTCCAGCCGCTTCCAGTTTTCATCATACTTTGAGCTCTGATCTCTGAAAAGCTCTGATCTATCGAGGGCACGGGTGGTGAAACTTAGGAAGTCTGTCGTGATATCTCCGGCTGCCCCGTCCTTCATCCTCTCCTCAAAATAGGGCCTAACCTTCTCTGCATCTAATTGCACAATAGGTATATCATGGCCCATTATCAACTTCAGGTACTCGGTGCATTCTGCTCGGATTTCCTTGATCCACGCAATATCCGGATCAATCCTGCTCTGGATCTGCTCCGTCCTCTCTTTACGGTGGATGAGGTCCCTGCGCCATATATCTACCAGCCAGTGATCTTCCTTCTTCAATTCTAACTTCTCTTCCCACGAGCTTTCTGGCATTTGGAGGATGGCCTCAACCTTCGGGAAGGCAGATTCGTAAATCGTGGGGAAGTTGGTGCAGAGCTTCCTTGTACTTTCCAAGGACTGAACCAGGTCCAGGAACTTGTTGGCTATATGCACAACCAAGCCGATCCCTATGTTTCCGACCTTCACAACCTGCTGGAACCAGTCCTCCATGGTCTTTTCTAGGTTCTTCCTCCTTTCTAGTTTATCTATTTGTTCCTTGGAGAGTAGCTGTGGCGCGGCCGTAGAGGTAGTGGGGAGGTCGTCGATTGAAGACCATTGTTGGATGTAGTCAGTTAGGGCAGCAACCTGCGCCTTTAGTTCATCCTTGGTGATCTTATCCTGCTTAATCAGGTGCACTACCGTAGCCACTGACTCCTCAAGATGCCCGACCTTCTGTTCCCTGGTGGCCGTCCCTAGGTCGATTGTGGAGATGCTGTAACTTACTCCATCCTGGCCAATAGTTGGCATTGCCACTTGTGCAGCCCGGGAGCCAGAAGCGTCCATTGTTACCCTAGAACGGACCTTAGGCTTCTTCTCCTTCTTTGGTGTGGCTAGAGATCGAGCCAAGATGGCCTCCAACCTTGACCTCGGATCGCTCAAGACAGGATTGGTCGTTTCGAGTTGTTCTTCTAGCCAGTCGGGCATGGCAGCCTTTTTCTTGGGCGTCTCGCAGCTGCCCTCACCCTTCTCCGTCAGGGGCAAGACCTCGGTCTCCTTTTCCAGTTCTTCTTTTTCTTTGGCAGCATCCTCCTCTTCGTCGGAGTCTTGATAGAATACGAGGCTTTTGACGGGTGCCCTTGTAGTTAATAGCTGAGTGGGATCCTCCTTTTCCGCCACCTCTTCTTCCTTTTCTTCGACAGCCTCGGCGCCTGGGCTGCTCACAATATGGACCTCGGCCTCAGTGACGGCTTGTTTGGGCTGTTCCTCCGGTGGCTGCCCCTCTTCACCTGGCTGCCGAGCCGACTCTTCCTCGACGTCTTCATCAAAAGTTTCGACAACCTCTTTGTCTTTCGAGTCATCCCCCTCATCCCTGCTTTCAGAAGAGCCCGTCTCTTCCTCCTCATAAGCAACTTTGTCAATGGTTCTGCGATCGTGCTCAGGTTGCTCGTAATAGTCGTCGGCCTCCTCCTCCATAGGTTTCGAAGCCTCTCGCTCTTGCTCCTCCAACTCTTTCAAAATATGCATGGTGGTCTCCATGGCTGGGGGCCCTGTTGGCGGTTGTGAAGGCTGGGATGTTGCGAGTGCTTGGGCCAAGGCTGCTTGGAGAGCAGGATCCATTAAAAGTTGCGAGAGCTCGGGGGGAAGATTTTGCAGGTGCCGTGTAATGGCCTCGGGCACGCTAGAAAGGGGAATAGGCGATGGTATTGTTGCCAGAGGTAGCGAGGTGATGGGGGACATGGCAGCAGCAGAGGAAGGGGAAGTGGTCATGCTGGAGGAGGAATCAATATTGATTACGGATCCGGCTGGAGGTGAAGAGGCGAGGTGAACGGAAATGTCCACCGCTTGTGGAGATGAAGCAATGGTGGCCTGAGAAGTGGGCAGCGTACCAGCCGGGGGAGGAAGGAGCAAAGGAGGCTGTGCCTCGGTTGTGATTAATGTCCTTTTGAGCTTCTTGGGAGATGAGCCTCCCGTATCCCTTGTTGCTTGTTCTTTGGGGCCCCCGGACTGCGCTGTTTCTGCTTCTTTCCTCTTTTGGGACCTGGTGATGGGGGGAGACTTGGAAGTCTCACCGGCTGATGGGGAGGCAGCAACATCTTCCGTGGCGCTTGGCCCGCTTTTGAGTGCCTCGTATGTAAGAGTTACCCCTTGTTGCTTTAGTTGTTCCACTTGCCCATCAACCCACTCCTGGGTGCGAGTTATGATAGGCTTTGTGATAATATCTAGGTCTTCAATCTCCTGCTCGTCCCAGTCGATGGAGGGGATTGCCAGGTCGGCAACCGCAGGGTACCTCGGGTGCACCAGTGTGGATTCATCTTCCTCTAGCTGGTCTGGTACCGGAAACAGCTGTACTCTTCTCAAGAACTGCACCGTCATCCGCATATAATGTCTCTGGCGGACCTCCTTATCATCTTTACAGTCTGCCCAGAAATCCTCAACATGGTATAGGTGGGTGTATGCCGGCCCTAGCGCCTTCCTGACGTGGCCGTGGGGATCCATTCGTGGGCGAGCCGTGTACCACTCAAAGTTATACTCCTTGAGTTCCTTTTCTGAGTTACCGGTGCATTGAGATGTTTGCAACCGATACTGGCCCTGGCCGAGGATCATGGGATAAGGGATCCCCGCTACATGCTTCTGGCCGAAGACCGCCTGAATATGTTGGAGCTGCCGGGAAAGCTCTAGGAGGATGATTCGGTCATTTGGGTACCTTGGCAGCTTGTTTGGTCGTTCTGTGAACCCTTGGGCGCGGATGTATGTGAATTTAGGGAACTGAATGTACAGGAAGGCATACTCCCTCAAGAGTGCCCTGGCGCTGTGAGATACCCTTCTCTCGAAGTCCCCGGCTATCAATCTGATAATATGGCCTATGAAGGCATCATTGATCCGGCGGTACTCCTTTTTAAAGTAGCGGTATTGTAGCTGAGGGTATTGGTCAAAAGGCTTGAGTCCTCGCTTATGCTCTCCATCCGGCACCCTGAAGAGTCCACTATATTGCCTCTTATCCGCTAATGAGTACACCAGGTACGAGGTCATATACAATTTGTTGCTCTTTTTGACATTCATAAACTGCTCATGGAAGCAGTTGCTGATGATGCTTCCCCAATCAAATGAAATCTTGGTTTTAACGTCCTCATTCCCTCGGACGATCTGTTCAATATAATAAGCCATCCATTCCTGGAAGAAGGCGGCTGTCGGGAGGCCCATGACCCTGCTCAGCATGGTCACAAGGTCGTGATAGTCTTCATGAAAGTCGCTGCGGAAAAGCTCCTGAGGGACTTTTGCGGCGCTGCCCCGTTTCTCCTTGAGCCAGTAGACGTTGATTGACTTCTTGCAGCCCAACGGATTGGCGTCCCATGCTGCCTGGCACTGCTCCATCGTGGGGATCTGCATGTGTGGGAATGTGGGAATGTGGAAGGTTCTTGCAATTCCCTCTGGAGACATGTCTGCGAGGATATTCCCCTCTTTGTCTACTATGGTTCTGGTGTCTGTTTGGTAGGCTTCTCGGCAAGCCATTACCAACTCTGGTGCTATTAGAGACGGAGGAAAGCCAGCAGCCTTTGCGATTCCACTTTGGCGTATCATCCGGGCATTCTTAGTCTTAGGGTCGACCTTGACCCTCTGGGTGAACTCATCTATGTCCACCTGGCCTATGTTGGTGTCCGAGATCTCTTTCCAGTCAGTTGAGACTTTTGACTGGAGCGGTTCACCCTGGAATTGGAATTTCATCTGGTCTTTGTCTTCTTTCCCATGGATGGCCCTTCCAGGTTTCTTACCCTTGTCCTTTTCGGTAGAGGCCCCTGAAGTTCCTGCGGCCGATTCCATATATCCTGCAGGCAAAGGGCGAAGTCAGCATCACAGAACACCAAAAAATGTTAACGTTAGTCCGTATCGAGTATATTATCTAAACAATCATATAAATACATCATAAATTTAACCCTTAAGTGATATCTGTATCATATCAGAGCATTTAACCGATCCGGGCCCGGAGGGCCGGACTTCCCTGGCAGGAATGCTGTCAGGAAGGGAAAACACGAATGGAAGCTCCCGGAGACATCCGCTGGCCACATGTTCATGTTCCAAGGGGTGCATGATGAAGAATGGCTCAATTTAGGACGTGGGTCGAAGTTAGATTTTCAATTTGGATTGATCTGGATCGATTTGAAGGGCTCCGGAGGTTTCAGGCCGGAAGGCAGCCGGGCAAAGGCAGCAGGCGGCGGCGGACACCGGACGGAAGTCCGGAGGCGGAAGTCCGGAGTTCGGAGCCCGGGAGGCAAAAAGGATGGCCGCATTACGTTTAACCTACCAGTTTTATACTGGACGGCACTGAGGTCACCGGGACCCAGAGGCGAGGAGGATGCTCGCCGATGGCCGCCGTGCAAGTTTTGATCGTTTCGAACGGCGGCAGCGAAGAGGGAGTCGGGATCCGGAGGACGGGCCGACGTGCCCCGACGGCAGCCGTCTGAGGTTTGAAGTTGTGATAACGGCGGCGGCGAAAGGGACGACGGGGCCCGGGGGCGGGAAGGCAGGTCAGGACGGCCGCGCTTAGGATTTCAAGGGTGATCTGAGCAGCGGCGACGTCCTGGAGACCGGAACCCGGAAGGCGGAAGGATCCGCGAAGGTGGCCATCGCGAGGAAAATGGGACTAGGGCGACGGCGGCGGCCAAAGCCAGCTCGGAGCCCGAAGGCCGGGAGGCCGGCAGGGTTCCGCCGGAAGCAACGGCGGAACCATCACGGAGTTCCGGGGTCGGAACTCCGGACGGCCGGGCCCGAAGGGTCCGGGGGACAAGAAAACCCGAGAGCTGGAAAAACCCTCATTTTAAAACGGCGGACAGTTTGGGGTGGCAGCCTGGGATGGGAAACCCGGAGGCCCGGGTCCGGAAGGGCCGACCTCCGCCGGACGGGTTCGAGGCCAAGATCCAGACGGCGACGGAGGGTCCCGGGCCCAGAGGCGATCTTCGCCCTGTGCTAAGAACACCCGCGACACGGGTAAGTTCCGGGAGGCGAAAAAAGGCGATTCCGACGGGCCGCGGAAAATTCAAGGACATGGGTTTGGGCCGCAACGGAGAGGGTGTTCGTTCTATGCAATTTAAATTTCTTATTCAATTCGCTTAAATCCTCAAAATGATCAAAATAACGGGAGAGCGAACGAGGATGGCCTACCTCCAACTCGCTGAGCGGGACGATGATCGGATGCACTGGAAGAGTTGTCGGAATGACGCCGGGGTCTACGATCGCGATGGTGAAGTTTGCAGTGGGCTCCAATTCGGCTGCCGCTCCAATTCGTTCAATTCGCAAAGTTAAAAGACTTCAGCGGACCCCGGTTTATATACCACACTGCTCATTAATGGCGCATTGAATGCCTCGTACGATCCCGCGAGAAGTTGGTGAGATTCAAATTTTGAGTCGGCAGCGGCAACGAGGGTCTCGGGATCCGGCGGGCGGGTGGCTGCGGCACAACGGCCGCCGTATAAATTTAGCGACCTCGGACAGCCGGGCGCGACTCTGGAGACTGGTCCCGGATGGCTGGATAAAATAAAGTTTGCCGCCGCGGGCATTCTCAGACTTTGAACGAATCTGCCGGCGCGCATAGTGGATCACTTCTGGCCCGAAGGGACGACGGGCCTGACCTGGCCGCTGAAACTCGGGACTTCGGGACGGCGGCGAATTACGGGAAGGAAGTTCAAGGTGGACTTCGGCCCTGGCCCGGCGGGTGATGTCACGGAAACTCAAGAACCAATTTTAATTGGCAAATAGCCAGGCTGGCCCGCTAAAGACGCCGAAACGCCGCTGCATGCAAATGCAGGGAAATCCTCAAAGGGAACCTTCTCGAGGATCGCCCGGCGCCATAGCCGCGCGAGTCTCGAAGGCCTGGCACTCTCGAGGGCAGAAAAACAAAAGGGAAACCACGGCCGATGTTAGAACGAAACCTTTTAGGGCAAGATCGGCCAGACAGGACGTCAAAAAAGAGGGGCACGCAAAACGAGGCGGCCCCAAAAGACCCAACATGGCAAAAGAAAAGAGGGTCCCCGTTCCGAACGGGGCGTGTGTGCTGAGGGCACAACACCTCCAAGTTTATCTTCTTGGTTCTTAGGGTGCTCATGATTTCTCTGAAATTACTCATCAGGAAATCAATTCTTTTGTGAAATGGAGTGAACTCCATTAATGGATCATACTTCGGATCCAACTTATGCACTAGGGCCAACAATTTCTCATAGGCAATCCATTTTTCTTTATTCAATTCTTGCCTACCTAAATCAAATTCATTCCTAATCAAATCTTCAGGAAAGTTGAAAACATGGGAAAATTTGCCACCCTTGATTCTTTGTCTAAACAGAGCAAAGAATCCCTCAGGATCATGCTGCCTTACGGATCCATTCTTCAAATGGTAATCAATAAAAATTGATCAAAATGAACCCATCCACCCTTGAAAATACAAAATCCGGAGATATCAAGATAATCGTGGTGGAACAAAGTCCCTTTTCCTCTTCCCCGCTAGGTTATCTTCATGGATGCATCCCACCTACCACAAAACCTCTGCAAATCCCATTCTTGATGGTACATTGTATGGAAGAATATGGGGGTTCCTTGGAAACCATAAACCCTTAAGATAGTGCTTACAGGGTATGGAATGATGTCACCCCAATTATGACATACTTTTAACTCAGGCCTTCTTGCTTTGGGCCGGAGGAAATCATGCAAATCCTCAAGAATTCTTGGCATATTTACCATTAGTCTAGCCCTGAGCCTAGAAGCAAAGCAGTTGTCAAACTACACATAGCTAGCATCCCTCTTGTTGTAAGACATATCTGCACTCCAAGCCTGTACTGGTAGCCTTTCTCCATTTACCTCTTGCCTTAATTCCATCTTCTCTGAGAAGAAGCTGACATTCTCATACAAGAACATATGCATTAACAAAGAGTACCAAAAGAAAGGAACACTAATGTCCCCCACAAATAAGTTCAACAAACCCTCATGCATTCTTTCAGCAAGGAAAGAAGCATAATCATATACTACAAAGAAATTGGGATGCTGAATCTGAACCTCCATAAACATATAGGCAATGGGCATCACAGTATTAGGACTAAAACCTAAAATTTGGCAAAGTGAGTAGAAGGTTGCCAAGAAATGATCAACAAAATAATTTAACCCAAAAGGTTCCTGATCAGTCGGGCTGATATGAATCATGGAACTGCCTGCCCTGACTAGATGAGGAGGAAGCAATTTTGATCTGAAAAAAGGTTGAATCTTGGCATACTCTTGTTTCATCTCCTCGAAGTCAATCTAGACCAAGAATGAGCCATTTTCACTCAAATCAAAAACCCTCCGAATTACATCTGCATTTACATTCAGTAAAACCTCACCATCATTATCCCTTATAACCCTTGTGACAGGATCATATCTCGTAGCCACTGCCAGGAGGAGGTCAATATCAAGGAACACATTCGGTACTACAAACTTTCCCATATCATACCTCCAACCATTTGAAAAAGGATGAGGTGCATTTCGCTGGCCATACCATCTTCTAAATAGTTCAAAACCCGTCATTGGTACCCTAGCATCTGCAATGTTGTAGGTTCTATATCTCAACCCTTCACCTAAGGCTGTCCCTCTCATCAAAACCAAACCCCTCTTCTTGTCATTTGTTGATAGGGGAAATTGGTCAAGGAAATCATCATACAAATTCCTCTGCACGTAGTCAATATGGCGAGAATGCTATTTTGTTGGCGCCATTTTAAACAACTAAAGCTTCTCGAAAAATCAAATTGTGACCAGACTAGTGCTACTCAAAACGAAAACACAGTAGAATTTGCAATTTCCCACAATTCAAGAGAAATAGTAACCCTAAAATCTTAATTCAAAAAAACCCTGATCAACACAGCAAAGCTTTTCACAAGAAACACATTCGGACAGAACAGTGATGAAGAAAATAACTCACAGAAATTCGCGTTCTGCAGAAAATCAAACTCTTGCCGAAATTGATTTTGAAAGCTCTATCTCTGGCTCTAGACTGCTTCGAAGATGCTTGAATGCCTTAGTGGTGAAAGTAGTCTGCAATTAAACACTTGAACTTTATGAACATTGCCAATAGACGTCTCATCTGCCATTAAAGCCTACTTGAATACAGTGCCAACACCTTCAATTGTATTTGACGTAGATTTAAATCTCTGCCGTCGATCTCTTGTTTCAATCAGATCATCGAATGGTCCTCCTTAAAAATGTTGACAACGCCTTCCACATCATCCCCAGGGCCCACCATTATATGCAGCGCTAGGAAGATACACGTGGCGCTCGCCCGCGATATCGCGATTACTCAAGTTGGGATTGCGCGATAGCGGGCAACCATTGATCTCTTCATTGGTGACCACAATCAAGTAAAACAAGGGACAGTCTTAAGGCCTATTCGCTGAGCAGCTTTTTCATCAAGATTAAAACATCGTCGTTGATTATAAACACGTGCACCACTCAGGCGATTTAGTAACCCACTTGATAACACACTAAAGTCTGATGCATTTATTAAATCATTTTATTTACTTTTCGGACATCAGCAACCTAGGACACATGGCGATCACCCGCGATATCGCGATGGCTCAAGTTGGGATCGCGATATGGCGGGGAGCGGTCAGGATGTATCTACAAGGAGATCAACAGCCATCAAATAACCCCTACAAAACATTAAACATTACTTAGGAGGAAAAACCAGAGGAAGGGGATGCGGCTTAGGGCAACGATGGTCGATGACATAAGGTTGTTTTAAAAACATAAGGCACAAACCCGACTCAGACTTTGGTAAATAAAAGGAGGCCAACAATTAAATATTTATCATTTTATTAAAAGGGGCTAGGCCTTAGACGAGTTAATGAGACATAGGTTGTTTTATTTTTTAAAAACCTTCTCCAAAAAGTAACGATAGAACAAACCCATACCAAAGACAGAAAACCAAGGGTTTATGAAAGAAAAGTAATAACTCTAGCCCTAGGAACCACTCGGATAAACAAGACCAGCCAATAATAAAAGAAATCCCAGATGTAAATTTGAGGCTCCATCACAATTCACTGCCTTGTCTCTATTATTGCTTACTATTATGCTTTGGTAGATTTTTTCCAAGCATCCATAGCTTGTTCGAAAGCACCTGTTTGAGGTTTTTACTTTTTAGCCATAGCATGAAGGCGTTGAACTGTTTGATAAAATGCTTTGGTAGACATGTATGAAAAAATGGTAGAATAGAAAAGGAGTGAACTATTTGAAAAAATGCTTCAAAAAATGTGGTCTCATGGTGATGGAACGCCATAATGAATGCCATGACAAGAAAATTTCTATGGATTGTCATGGCATTCCATCACCATGAGACCACATTTCTTTGAGCATTTTTTGAAACAGTTCACTGCCTTGTCTATGCTATTGCTTACTATTATGCTTTGATAGATTTTCCACATCCAGCTTGCTGGGTGCGACCTCGCTTTGTGAATTTTGTTTCACAGCGTGCCAAGGCAATGAACCGCTTGATAAAAAATTCTTTGGTAGACATGTATGAAAAAAATGCACAGCATAGATATGTAGTGAACTGCATGAAAAAAATGTCTCAAAGAAATGTAGTCTGATGGTGATGGAATGCCATGACGAATGCCATGACAAGAAAATTTCTATGGATTGTCATGGCATTCCATCACCGTGAGACTACATTTCTTTTAGGAATTTTCTCAAACAATTCACTGCCTTTGTCTATGTTATTGCTACCATTATGCTTGCAGATTTTTCCAAGCATCCATAGCTTGTCTGAAAAGCACCCATTTGAGGTTTTTACTTTTTAGCCATAGCAAGATGAGGGCTGTGTAGCATAGAAAAGGTAGTGAACTATTTGAAAATGCTTCAGGGAAATGTGGTCTCATGGTGATGGAATGCCATAACTAATGCCATGACAAGCAAATTCGATATGGATTGTCATGGCATTCCATCACCATGAGACCACATTTCTTTTGAGGCATTTTTGAAACAAATAATCGGCCTTGTCTATGCTATTGCTTTACTATTATGCTTTGATAGATTTTTTTCCAAGCATCCATAGCTTGCTCTTCTTTGAAAGCACCTATTTTAGGCTTTAGCCATAAAGGCAGCAAGGCAAAGGAACTGCTTGACAAAATGCTTTGGTAGACATGTATGAAAAATGTGGTAGCATAGACAACTGTCACCATCTAATATTTATGTAGTTGTAGTGTGTTTTGTGCAATGTAATCAGCGATATGAATATAACCAACAAAAATCTATTTTCTATAATTCATGGATTGAACTCTAGATTTTATATGCTCTCAATGTCCTGTATTTTCATGGAAATGCCATTAATTTTTTTTAAAAAGTCGCATGCTATGTGTGTATACTATCAACAATGTAATTATATAATCGACATTTTTCTTTACATAATCTAACGATTCCAAACTTTCATAGGTCACCGACACATCGGCGGTGTTCAAAGGAAAGACTAGAAAAGCACGCAAATACAAACTTGGCTCGTGGTTATAAGAAATTAGCCGCATCTAATTGTGGGTATCAATAAAACGAAATATTGCATCCAAATTATAATAAATTGAAAACAATTTTGGTTTTATCACACCATGTGAAGCAAAATTCATGATCTTCGCAAAAATGTAGGGCTCGACCACCAGAAGTTCCCATGTAAGAGGACTAAGATTGCCTTCCAAAGAAGGCTATGGAGCCATGTATTGAATGCCTAAGAGTCTTGACTTGAAAAACACAATCTTCCATTGCATCCGACACGCAGGTAAATAAACTCAATAAAGCTTATTAAAAATTGAATACTTGTGCAATCTATTCAATATTAATTTCCACCATAAAGTAATTACATGCCTATTTGTTTTAAACACTCAAGCAGTGATAATATATACTGCACATGACATTGGAATGCAGCCTAGTGAGGGTGGAGCAGAACGTGCAGATGAAGGTCATGGTGTGCATCCCGGTACTTTAGAGCATGTAGAGCTTGATCAACATGTTGAGCATGATCAGGCTAGAGAAGATCAAGAATATGATGTGGCCCCATTAGGTAAAGAATACCACTCTAAATTTTTTTTAAACATATTTAATTGCAATTGGTGTATTAATTAATGTAACCTTTCGTGTTTCAACTTTAGAGCATGTAGACCATGATCAACGTGTTGAGCATGATCGAGCTAGAGAAGATCAGGAACATGATGTGGCCCCATCTGGTAAAGAGGACCAATTTCATGTTCTTAAACATATTTTAATTTCAATTGGTGTATTACCAATGCAACCTTTCGTTTCCAACCGCAAATCAAGATTTAGAGCATTGCCCAAATATGTTGAGTATGAGTCTATAACAAAAGTTTAGGAACATGATGTAACCCATCGCAAAGTAAAGAGAACCACTTAATGTTCTTTAATTAATCAAATAATAATAATGTACCACGTACTTAACATTTCTTTCTTATTGGCAAAGAGATCCCCCTTTGAAGGCCCATGTCACAGGAGCGTATCACTACATCGCATATTAAAGACGAAAGGCAATGTCCAAAGCGGGATGTGATATTGATTTAGAAAATGATACTCCACTTCAGCTTTATGTAGCTTTGAAAAAGAAACAAAAAAAAAGTGATTGTAATCATATCATGACAACCATATTTTGATAATATGTAAAAACTGAAAGAATGAATATTATATGTTAATGAATGAATGTGAATATGCTAATTAATGAATGTTATATGTTAATGAATGAATGTTATATGTTATTAATGGATGAATGAATGAATGTTATATGTTATTAATGGATGAATCAATGATTAATGTTATATGATTAGGTATGGGGAATTGAGAGTGATGTGAGGGGGGGGGAAATGAGCTTCCACCGTCATGTGGTTGGCCTTGTTAAGTAGAGAATATTAAACTATACTCAAAACAAAGAGAAGCTCAATAAGGTAATACACTTTTCAATATAAGAAATGCATCGTTTGAAGCATCAAACCAATATGCAGTCTGTATGTATGATCAGTCGTCAGTCTCCGCAATGGTACATTTCCATGAATATATAATTTTATTTTATTTTAATTTTGCTTCTTCATTGCAATTTCGACAATAACCACTGACGAATCAACATAAAGGCTCGATGAAGTTTCTATAGCTGCGATGACGATTTCGTCGTAACTCCCTACACATTTCATCGCCCTTCCGATGATATTTCGGCGTTGCTACCACACTACTCCCTGCCAATTTCGTCCCACTTTCGATGAACTTTTAGTGTTCTTCCCACGCTACTCCTTACTAATTTGGTCACAAAGTCGATGAACTTTTCGCATTATTTCGACGCTGCTTCTTGCTAATTTCGTCGCACTTTCGACGAACTTTTGGTGCGCAGCCGACGCTACTACTTGCCTATTTCGTCGCACATTTGATGAACTTTTGGTGTTCTTTCGATGCTACTACTTTAGTATTTCATCGCACATTTGACAAACTTTTGGTGTTCTTTCGATGCTACTACTTTAGTATTTCATCGCTATTTCGACGAACGTTCTATATTGTTTCCACGCTACTACTTGCCCATTTCGTCGAATCGACGATGAACTTCTAGTGTAATTCGTTGGTGGATAAACAAAGGTTTCGTCGATATTCCAACAAAATCCTGAGGTATTTCACGATGCTGCTGACCGTCGCTCTTCTGACAGAGATTTTTCAAACGACCGACAAACGCCCGTCAAAAAATGGTGTCAAATCCAGTAGTGTCATGGAAAAGCCAGGTCCTTAAGTAGCAAAAAATTCAAAAAAATCAGTGTTAGGCAACTTGACGTAAAAATTTGAATAACTTATCTATATTATTTCAAAAATATATAAGAATAGAATCTATAGAAAATTGAATGTAGTTTCTAAACTACTAGGTTTTTTTTTAAATCTATTTGATGAAAATTTGAAATAATGCAAGAGGTACTTAAATTTCAAGGAAAAAATAAGAAGTAGGTGTCCGCCTTAACTACCCTAACCATAATAAAATGATAATATTTTTTTATAAGATTTATAAGTAGAGGACTCATGTCCGAATGTGATGAATATTTTTTTGTAATTTTTCCTAAGTAAATAAATAATTATGAATTTTTTATTACAACTTTTAAAAAATATAAAAACTCGTATGTCTGACCACCTTAACTTGGTAAAACTTCATGAAATTAATTTTTTTTTTAAATCCTATAGTATGTGAAGCATAGAATTTGAAGCATGTTTTAGATTCAAAAAAATGTGATACCGTTTGAAAGTTAAGGCCATGTTTTTCTAACTGCCTATTGATCGTGACTTTAGTCATAAATTCCCAACAGGAAAATAAATAATAATTATTTATTAAATTAAAATTAAAGAACACCTGGCATTAAAGTGGAAAACTCCAGAACTCCTCCCAAAAAACCCTTTCATTCTAATAATTTTAAAAAAAAAGTCGTCAGCCACATACCCTACAAATACCCATAATATTGCCACTTTTTGGCCCATCGTGATCCTGCACATACCCAAATAGTCAAAAATTGAAGAGCTTTGAAAGGGGTACCTCAAGAAACTTTCAAAATAAAAGGGGTCCACTTAAGGGACATGTTGTTTGAAAGTGCAAGAGTATTTTTTGCAAATCAATTCAGCATCAAGGAATTTGAAAGGAAGAAGGTTCCATCACAAGGGGAAGGCCATAACTTTTCTCCCAGGAGAAGGTGCTCCCTCCTGAGAGGAAAGTTTTTCAAATTATTTCCTGATGAACTCATGATGAAGGAAAAGTATTATGCCAGGGGTCCTTAGTGAGGAATGTGATTCTTGAAAAATATTGGGAAAATATTTTCAAGAAAAGATTTGTTGGCCACTGAATGCATTTTCTAAAATTTGAAGTGACATGATATCCCCCCCTTAGAATGTTTTGTGCCAAACACAAAGTCACATGACATCCTAAGGAGAGAAAAGAAAGAATGAAAAAAGTGATGTTGTGGCCTGTGAAACATAAAGATATGTAATTGTGGTAATGTTGTTGAACATGCGAGGGACAACACATGAGCACCACAACATCACGAAACAAGAAATAAAGATACGTGCAAAGAAAGAAAAGACATCACAAATAAGGGATAGGGGTCATCTAATATTTTAGGGTCATATTTTCTCATGAATATAGATAAATACATATAATAATATATAAATTCAAACTATAATCAACCCCATACTATATTAGACCATG
>VDFB02295930.1:0-24896 GCA_007258455.2 Sequoia sempervirens
TTATTATCTTAGAAAATTTTAATCTCTTGACTCATTATGAATGTTGCCATGATTTGCATTCAATTGATAATCCAAAATAGAAGAATACAAAATTTCACAACATTAAAACAAATGAAAATCAACGTTTACAATTATTATCTTTGATATGAGATATGTGGGCCATCTTGAATTTTCCATAAATATGGCAAGGGATTGCATCTAGCGATTCATTGTGTAATTTAAGTCATGACTTCATCTTGATACTTGTACAATGGTGTTACTTATTCAACTATATGTGATATGCACTATTTTCTATATCAAGAGCACTTTAAAGTTGAAAGTAAATTATCTATCAATTATGTGATACATTGTACTAGAGTTTGGTGTAGACTATGTTTCTATTCCTATTTATGCATATTGGTGTTATAATAAAAGTCATATTTCTTATTTGCAAGTAGTGTGCAATGAGGTCTTCAACCATGTTAGTGTCAACCTATACAATAACAAATCAAGTATAAATTACTTGTGACATTATTTTTCTAATTATATACATTATAAATTTGTTGCGAGAATGTAAAGTGTAGGTTTTATTAAACATAAATGGATGGAAAACTTACTAGTTGTCTTGATTTTTGTTGTCATTGCATATCATATGTATTTAAAAATGTAAGAAATAATAGGAACCAAGGTTAGCAAGTTGTATGTGGCTAGTATCTTATATAAATAAAACCCAACACCCAATATAGATATAGAAATGATAATTTCTTAAGATAATTATTATATATATCATGAATAATTTTATGGCATTGCATTCTTTATTTTATAATGGGCCATTGCATAGCAACAAACCAATATGTTTGCAAATAGTAGTGCATATTATATACACATAATCAAAAGACTTATTCCTTATAATGTGTCAACCTCCTAGCAATGTTAAACTTAACATGGAAAAGCATGGAAATGAATTGAAGCATCTAGACTTCAATTTCCTTCAAGTCACCTTTATATTCCCTTCCCCTTTATGCATACCTTGATCATCCTCTAGTGTGCTTTCCTCTACTCTCCCACACCACACCCTACCTATAATTGATACACCTTCAACTACAATTAGCTTCATCACATCCCATTTTGAAATGATATAAAAGGTAAGTTACCACTTAGCTAATCTTATCCAAGCCATCACAAGACTTGAACATATCTCAAATTCTCTGCTCTACTTTGATTCTTAAGGTATAGAATTATAAAGGATAAAAAAATAACTAGGCTTACAAGGTTATTATCCCTTTCTACTATGATTCCTTTGGAATAATTGAAGAAGTTGCTAGAATTTATAAAAATCTCTTAACTTCCTAAACTACTATCCTTTTATTAAAGTCTATCCATAACTTAGTCTAATTGAACATTTCAGTGGAAATTAACATATCAAAGCTAGTAGTTCTCTCTTTTCTTTCTAACTTTATGACCTTTATTAAGATCTCTTCGTAGCCTAGTCTATCTAAGATTAACATAAGATTGACACATCAAAACCAATATGTTCAAAATTAAATGAAACTGACTTTGATGATGGTGAACTAAAAAGAAAAAATCACTAGACTAGTTTTAAATGACTTATATATCCTAGTTTCATGGATAACTTAGACAACATACTAGTTGACATGTTGATAAATCATATTTAAAAATATTATTCCCAAATTTTTGGGAATGGCAATTAATATGTGGGTGAAGGCACCTGGTACTATAGAGTATATTGTACACTCAAGCTTCTAGACCACCTAAATATTATTGTGAGTAATCATGGAGCTCAATAATTATGCAAGTGTGTTGTGAGATAGAAACAATCTAATTTGGGGCCACCTATTACAAGATGTAGCTATACAAATCCTAATGAAAATGAAATGGGATATAATTATACATAAGTCACAAGGATTTAAAAAAAAGAGACCACAATAGATATTAGTGGTGGGGTTGACATTTATTATTATCTTACAAAATTTTAATCTCTTGACTCATTATGAATGTTGCCATGATTTGCATTCAATTGATAATCCAAAATAGAAGAATACAAAATGTCACAACATTAAAACAAATGAAAATCAATGTTTATAGTGATAATCTTTGACATGAGATATGTGGGCCATCTTGAATTTTACATAAACATGGCAAGGGATTGCATCTAGTGATTCACTGTGGAATTTAAGTCAAGACTTCATCTTGATACTTGTAAAATGATGTTACTTATTCAACTATATGTGATATGCACTCTTTTCTATATCAAGAGTACTTTAAAGTTGAAAGTAAATTATCTATCAATTATGTGACACATTATACTAGAGTTTGGTGTAGACTATGTTTCTATTCCTATTTATGCATATTTATGCATATTGTTGTTATAATAAAAATCATATTTCTTATTTGCAAGTAGTGTGCAAATAAGGTCTTCAACCATGTTAGTGTCAACCTATACAATAACAAATCATGTATAAATTACTTGTGGCATTATTTGTATAATTATATACATCATAAATTTGTTGGGAGAATTTATAGTGTAGTTTTTATTAAACATATATAGATGGAAAACTTATTGAGTTGTCTTGATTTTTTGTGTCGTTGCATACCATATGTATTTAAAAATGCAAGAAATAGTAGGAACCTCAATAAATTGTATGTGGCTAGTATTTTATATAATATAGAAACCAATAATTTACTAAGATAATAATTATATATCATGAATAATTTTATGGCATTGAACTCTTTATTTTATAATGGGCCACCGTGTAGCAACAGAACAATATGTTTGCAAATAGTAGTGCATATCATATACACATAATCAAGAGAATTATTCCCTATGGTGTGTCAACCTCCTAGCAACATTAAACTTAACATGGAAAAGCATCAAAATAAGTTGAAGCAACTAGACTTCAATTTCCTTCAAGTCAACTTTATGTTCCCTTACCCTTTATGCATACTTGACCATCCTCTAGCATGCTTTCCTCTACTCTCCCATGCCACACCCTACCTATAATCAATACACTTTCAACTACAATTAGGTTCGTCTCATCCTATTATGAAATGATATAAAAGGGAAACCATTTAGCTAATCTTATCCCAGCCATCACAAGACCTAAAAATATCTCAAATTCTCCACTCCCCTCTGATTCTTATGGTATAGAATTATGAAGGATAAAAAAATTAACTAGGCTTACAAGATTGCTATCCCTTTCTACTATGATTCCTTTTAGAATAATTGAAGAAGTTGCTACAATTTATCAAATCTCTTATCTTCCTAAACTACTATCCTTTTATTAAAGTCTACATAACTTAGTCCAATTAAACATTTACATGGAAATTGACATATCAAAGCTAGTAGTTCTCTCCTTTCTTTCTAACTTTATGACCTTTATTAAGATCTCTTTATAGCCTAGTCTATCTAGGATTGACACAAGATAAGACACATCAAAACTAGTAGTTCTCTCTTTTTTTTAACTTTGTGACCTTTATTAAGATTTCCCATAACCTACTATATCTAAGACTGACACATCAAAGTTAGTAGTTCTCTCTTTTCTTTTTAACTTTGTAACCTTTACTAAAGTCTCCCCGTAACCTAATATATCTAAGATTGACACATCAAAGTTAGTAGTTCTCTCTTTTATTTTTTACTTTGTGACCTTTATTAAGATCTCCCCATAACCTAGTATATCAAGTCATCTGAAATGGAGATTTGCACATCAAGGCTAATAGTTCTCTCTTTGTTGTACAAGTTCTCAAAGACCACAAGGTGCAAGAAGCTTTATTCCTCTTTACTAATATTGTACAATTTTTGTACTACAGTTGTACAATTATATCCATATGAGAGTTCATAAATCTAAGTATACAAACCATTCCGCCATCGAATTGCAGGTTTTTAGTTCCTACATTCGAGAAGAATTGCAAGTAAAGAGAGACAAAAGATATACCTTGATAGCCTTGATACTTAACTGTAAAAGCTCGCTCGGACTCATCTATTGTTGAGATATAAATTCTTGAGTTTTCTTCATATAGTATGTGTTTAAATATTGCAGATCAAATCTCATACTTACATAAATGCTTCAATGTTTTGAGTCACTAGCTACTCGTCTGTTGCTGCTAAAGATTAAGAACAGTCTTCTTCTGCGGGACAGTGAAAATTTCAAAATGCACACAATTCGAAGGGATACAGAATCCATTTCTACGGCTCGCACAGAAGAACGACCTGAAAATGTTGTCCTGGAACTGAAAATACATTGCACAGATACTTTGGACTTTATTACGATTTCCGTGCTGTATGTACTAAAAGGGCCCTATAAAATTTCTGTTTTTACGACACGGTGCAATCAACAAAAATAGGATAGCGTCGAGTTTTTAAATTCGATTCAGATTCTATGAATGTGACAATTGAATATCTTAAATTATTGCAGTACAATAGCAAAAAACTAAAAATAAGCTCTGGTAAAAATGCATAACGAAGTTAAGCTGGGATTTAGAGTCGAGAATGTCGCTAATTTGTTTACAGACATCACAGGTCGTCTGTTCATGCCTGCAACTTTTCCAGCAACATGAAACGAAAATAAAACCCTACTGAAATTCCACGGTGTCTATTAAAATTTAAACGTGTTTGTCCCGCCGAATGATGAAATCCTGGTGGAGAAATATTTGTCATCGAGTTCAACGATATAACATCACATTCAGGGAATTCAAAATGTTGAGCAATTTCAAAATTTTAATTTGGTGTGTGGTTTTCTCATATGTCGTGTCTTTCAATTATAATGTCGTCAAGCTTAAAGTCCACAGGCTAAAACCCTAATAAGCGTTCCATCGTGTTGCAGGCAATCAAATGTTCTCCCAGAAGCGGAACTCGTTCGGTCTTCCGTCAAGAAATTTCACGATTTTTAGAGCGTCTCTTGTCTGAGTTTATTTGTAGTTAAAATGGGGAGATTTTTGAAAAGAAAGTTTTCGAGATCAGAATCTAGACAGTAAGAATGAGAATATGTGCGGAGCTATATACGAACTCTTAAGTGAAATTAAATCCTATACAGGCAGCAGCCATTAAAGCTTGTCTCCTAAATTTCGCTATTTCCAATAAAAATATCTGGAAATCAGAATAAAGTAGTAAATATGCCCTAGGGGAAAACCTGAATACTATCTTGAATGATATTAATCGGGTGCTTTAATGCCTCCTCCCGATTCACAAAATGTTCTGATACAATGACTGCCCCAGAGATCTGAACGATTGGATCCCCGAGAAGCCCTCGGAATGTCCATCCACCGCAGGTTTGGAGTTCAATCCTCCTTGTGACAAGTACTCCACTGCATTCTGACCATTTTGGCGGCCTCTTCCTCCTCCACTTTCATCACCCACATTTTTCTCTTGCAAGCTAAGCATATGCTGGCCTTCAAAATTGGTCTGGAGGTTGAGATCAGCCGATCCATAATGCTGGTGATTTCGAGCATTATTGGAACTGGGCGGCAGGTTACCGCTCATCAACCAATCTGAGTTCCCGAGTTCAGCAGAGGATTGCAGACTGGGGAGCAGGCTCTGAATGGATGAGAAAACCTGAACAGTAGAAGTGCTTGTTCCAGATTCTGAAACTTGCCCTCCACTGGAACTGTTGTTCTTCTCAGATCGACCAAATTCAGAGGCTGAATCCGCTGATTTCAGCCATGGAATTGCAATTTCGAGCCCGTTATACTTCTCCGCTGTGGCTTGCCTGGAATAGTCGATACCCATTTCACCTCGCGACAGACTCGGACTGGACTGTTGCAAATACTGTTCTTTCGCATTGCTGGTGTGCAGAACCAGCGGTAGGGATGGAGATAAAGAAATTCCAGTAAGCAAGGCCTGCGCTTCTGTCCTCGGAATAGGCTCCGAGTGCACATCTGCCAAGACATTGGCTGAATATAAAAAAGCTTGGAACTTTTTAAAGAAAATGCTAAACATAGGCGGACAAGCCAAACAAACCTACTTGACTGATTGCTTCCGCTATTGGTGTCGTGATCGATTTCAGAGGCCTTCACAGGCGAGACAGCGGCAGCGGGTTCTCCATTGGGGGCATTCAGAGTTGTATTGGGTTGAGGTTTTCTTCTCCGTCGATTGTGATCCGCAAGCCGTTTTCTGCAACTTCGTTTGCCCTCGTCGAATTCAGTCAAGACATGGAATCTGCAGCAAAGACAACTTTGGTTCAGCTTAAAATACTCGTTAATGTCGGCACAGAAGAGAAGTAAAACGGAATACCTGCTGCATTGCTGGCAAAAGCGTTGGCTGATGCCGCCGCTTACAACAGTGGGCGCCTTGGAGTGCAATTCGCAGACTTTATGGCGCCGGTGGTAGTGCTTGGCATTACTTAAATCCGCCTTGCAGCCCTCAGCTTGACATCTGGGGACCTGCGAGCCGGGAGAAATAGCCCGAGCCCTTTTGTATAGCCTGTTCACAATGTTGTCTTCTGTGGAAAAATATGTCCTTCCCCCTAAGTTGAGCCCGATTCTCGCCTGGAAATCTCCTGCGCAGAGATCTTCATGCTTGACAATGTTGTGGAAGATACTCTTTTGGTCCATGCTCATCATTCCTAGGAGATGGTGCCTCTGCTCTTCCAGAGCCGCCCGTGAATCACTGCAGCCGTTGTACCCAGAGAAAACATTGTGACCGTTCCCGAACAGACAAGACGAAGATCGAATCCCCTCCAGTACATGATGCCCAGGGCCGCCTCCATAACCCCTGGTACTTAGCAAACTAGCTAGAGGATTATTGGGCTGCTGCGCTGCTGCAGCTATCATGCTGTCATGAGACATGCGGGACGAAAGCATTCCATTCATAGCAACAACGTTCAGATTTACATGCCCTCCGTTCCCATTGTACTGCCCTATGTTGTTACTGTCAACCAGAGCTCCGGACATAATCTGCGGCTTACGTTCTGTATCGTTCATTGCCTGTCCCGCAAGCATGGGACTCGAACCCCAGTCGTAGTCCTGATATACTCTCGTTTCCAGCCCCACAGACATCGTCACTCCCCCACTCTGATGGTGATGATTATGCTGATGCTGATGATGGTGGTGGTGATGATCCCATCCCCAGCTCTGATCGAGTTGCGGCGTCTCTGAACTTGCCGGGGAGTTCATCCCATCCGTCGATCCAATAACAGAAGCTACTTCCCTTTGATCCCAGATGACACCCAAACTGCTAAACCAAAACACATTTCAAGTACTTATATAAATCACACAGAGACGAAATCTTGCCCTTTTCGACATCCATTTACTGGCCCAAAATCCCGAGGCCAGCACAAGGTCGTTACAGCAGAGCCCAATACTTTAATTCATACAAAAATTCTATTTTAATGCCCGCCTTTCTTTACAAACGTCAGCCAGACGCGCCTTAAATCACATTCCTGGCTGAAGCGTTTTATGAGGGGCTGGCCTCTGAAGAAGAGCTCTATATACGTTGTGGGTAATGTAATGCGTGCAGTTATGATACATACATATTACATACTATAATTTGTACATGCAGATCCCAACATTCGGTAAAGTGTTTTTCTTTTCTTGTTGAGGGCGAAACCGCCTTCAAGACATCTGCAGAAACAAATGGAGGGCTGCTAAAGACAAACAAAATAAATAATAAAAAGTTTGGGGGAAAGCAGGAGCAGCAAAAGGCGCAACTTCTCCCCCCTTCACGGCATTGAAATTTGGTATAGCTCTGGATTCGCACGTGCAGAGAATGCAGGCAGGTCAATTCTCCTGCGGCGAGGAAAAAGCTTTGTTAAATAGTGTAGAGGCGACCAGATATGAAGGCAGACAGGCAGGCAGGCGGCTGCAGGCATTAACACAGTAAGTAAAAGCTTTGTTATCTTCTTCTCCCCCTCTAATTTTATGATGAGATCTGTATTTTTGTATTTGTATTTGTATTTGTGTGCCTTGTTCTGTTGCTCATACCAAAGCCCAAATGCTAAAAAACTCTGTGGATGAGTGCTCTGGCGGTTGCACACTGCCCGGTACACCCATCCCTTCCTGCTCTAATATTGTCCTGTCCCATCCCAACTATCCTCTTCTCTCCATTGATTGACCAAATTTTCTTTACTGCTATTTTTTTTTCTTTAATTTATGTGTGGTGCAGACGCAGCATGACTACGCATATGTATGTGGGTATGTAGGTAGCGGCATTTCGGGCTTCTGCGAAAGGCTGCCACCGATGCTGACTGGCGTACGGCGCCAAGGAGGACATTGATGAGCAATTGAAATTTTCTACTTTAAAACCCAAAAACCTGGCCCTTTTTTTCCCCTTACATTAGAAGTTGTTCCTCACGTGATTAATGTCTGCCTAATCCTGATAACGTATCCCCAGGTTTAAATCCAAATTTTGATTAAATGAATCATTTGACGCAACCCCAGCTTACTATTTCTGTTTTGTTCCCCTAATGAACAACCTACCAACCCATGGTCAAATACTGTTCACTGCCATGCAGTACCGTCTCCACAGGCCCTAAATTTGATGGTCTGTAACAGTTTCGTTGTAAGAGGAATCAATAGCAAAAACAGTTGTTGCTTGATCAAAATTTATAGCAAAAAAAATCTGTCAAACAAAAAGTATGAAATAGAAACAGTTTAGAAGATCCAAGGATCGAAATTTTTGTTGAGTTTTGCTTAGTTCAATTCGCAGATCTCAAACTATCTGATCTCATGATCGTCATTAAAAGCTTTCATTTCATGTCAAAAACAAAAACAGTAGATTATAAGATCAAAATCATAGAAGTCGGCAAACAGATAGAAGACAGTCAGAAAAAAGATTTGTGATTTGTCAGTTGAAACTTTGATTGATTTCTACACAGTGCAATTCTTAGATTCCATGAACTGTTGATCTTGTGAACATCATTAAAAACTTTCATTTCATTTCAAACCGTCAAATTTAAGCCCGCCCTGACTGGCAGGCACTTCCACAAAAGAGCATTTCTATTTCAAGTTTACTTCCACAAAAGAGCATTTCTATTTCAAGTTTAAACCTATAGTTTCCGAACCAGACTAACAAAGTTAAAGGAAAATTTACCAGAAGAAGTAAGTTCTGAGAAAAATTACCTGATGAGAATATTTTACGAAAAGAAATGATGAGGTCTTCAAATACTTTTACTGGGTATAGCTTCCTGCCTAGGTGCACCATGCAGGTAAATCATGATTATGAATTTGTAATTGATAGGTAGTGCAGGATAGTTCATATGAAAGAGACCCTTCCACAGGACAGATAATTCCATATTTTCTTTCATTGACAAAAAGCGCTTTATCGTACGATCATACTATTGCTATTTTATCACACAGTTGGGTAAATTAGTGGGTAAAAATAGTAACTCAAGTCCTCTCAAATCCTCTTTAAAATCTCTTGTTTGAAATTTAGGCATACGGAAATATCTCTTTTGGCCAATAAATTAATAAAGCTAAACTTTCTATGGGGACAGTTCACAACTTAAATAGTATGTTCGAAATTTAGGTCATGGAGACGTATTTTTTCATATGAAAATTTTTGGTATAATTATGAGTCAATCTAATATATTATAATATTATTGATAGATAATCATGTAGATTTTTTTTAATTATATTCGTGTGGATTACAGAGTGATTCAAAATATCGATGGAAAAAAATTATATAATTATCTGTCAAAAATATTATAATATATTTTCATGGACTATGGAAATATCATGTATGTAATGATTAGCTAATGTTTTAGATTTATTAATCCCTGTTTAGACAATAAACTAATTATTAATTAATGTATCTTGTAGTCAATCAAAAGTAGATTTTTTTCCATCAACAATATTTGTTCTTTTATGGTGAACTTACAATATTTGTTAAACAACAAATGTTAAATGAT
The DNA here is from genome assembly GCA_007258455.2 of Sequoia sempervirens. Classification (NCBI taxonomy): domain Eukaryota; kingdom Viridiplantae; phylum Streptophyta; class Pinopsida; order Cupressales; family Cupressaceae; genus Sequoia; species Sequoia sempervirens. The sequence goes on from VDFB02295930.1 coordinate 9,840, forward strand.
GAAGTACTTAAATAATTGTTAGCTACATCTTATAAGTTCTTATTAGAACCATCACATGAATCAAGAAGAATATCTTGTCATATTTAATGAACAAAAGGAAATATATATGTACCAATATCAAACTAATTGTCCATGTATTAGCATACTTAATGAAAATTTATAATGTTAATTTATATCTAATTATGTGATGTTTGAAAACAGAATGACAATGTAACACAAGAAAAGTGAAGGTCGGGTTGTCATTGTGTCTTTAATACATGTCGCTTTTAAAACATCCACGTAAATCCCATCATTTCTTAATAGTAGTAGGTATCATCTTCCTTCTCTCCCTTCTTCTATTTCATCTCAATGATGCCATGTGTCTTAGTTTTCCCATAATTTAATGGATAACATACAAGTAAAACCAAACAATATTAATTTATATCTAATTATGTGATGTTTGAAAGGAGAATGACAATGTAACACAAGAAAAGTGAAGGTTGGGTTGTCATTGTGTCTTTAATACATGTTGCTTTTAAAACATCCATGTAAACCCTATTGTTTCCCATAACTAATTCTCCATGTATTAGCATATTTAATGAAATAATATAATGTTAATTTATATCTAATTATGTGATGTTTTAAAGGAGAATGGCAATATAACACAAGAAAAGTGAAGGTTGGGTTGTCATTGTGTCTTTAATACATGTCACTTTTAAAACATCCACGTAAATCCTATCGTTTCTTAATAGTTGTAGGTATAATCTTCCTTCTCTCTCCCTTCTTCTATTTCATCTCAATGATGTCATGTGTCTTAGTTTTCCCATAATTTAATAGATAACATACAAGTAACACCAAACAATGCTAAAGCAACCAACTTATAACAAATAGACCAACATGAAAGTAGCAACAAAAAATACATATTAAATTTTAAGTTTATAATCACAATTAAATGAACTTACACTAATGTAGAAATTATTTTAAGACACATGAATTAAAAGTACTATATAATTATTGGCTAGTTTCCACTAATTGGGCCTCGAGGTTTCACAGTCACACTTGGATTCATTTGCTCACTTTGGGTAGAATATTTTTTGAAGCTTCTTCCTCAAGGTTTAAATGCATTATACATGAAATGCCAACAATAGAAAGGAATGCAAAACAAGGAATGGCTTATAAGCCAATCCCTTGGATTGAAAGGTCAAATCCTTATTGATACTTGGAACAAAAGTTATTGTGATTGGGGTTTGAAAAGAGTTAGAGATTATAGAAAGCAAAGAAAGCATAGCAAAAGGCCCAAGTTGGATTATAAACTAGTTTTAACTACCAGAGCAAAGCTTAATAGCTCACCTTGCAATAATCAATAGAAGGAAATATGCATATACAATACTAAAAATGAACAAAGATGAAGTATTAAGTTCATGGATCAATGATTGTTACACAACATGTAATTTTGGAAACATACAATGAGGCTCCCCTATGTAACAAATAAGTGAGGCTACGATTACCATGCATGCTAGGCTCAAAATCTCAACCATACAAAGGTAATTTCCTCTAAGTTAACCAATACATCAAGCATTGTAGCTTAGTTGTACAAGGCATTGTCTAAACTGTAACGCCCCGCTGTGTGAACCCCAAAGGACAAATAAACCATAATTACTGCACAATTTTTTTTTTTTAAGTAAACATAACATACATGTAATACACATTAAGTCATGACATGAATTTCATTTAAGCAGATTCACTAACACATACATCCCTTGAGGTACACGAGGAGTCATTACGAGACTTAGATCCACACAACAACAATAAAGAATAAAAGCCAAAGATATAATCCATAACAAAATAAACATTAACAAATATAGCACATACATGATAATCATTGATAAGAAACCATCTATGTACATAAATACGACATATGCATAATTAACTTAACACATTGAATAACAATTGCCACGGCCAATATCCACACCGAGTTAACATTACATTACAGTACAATGTTCTAGAGGTACAATGATACAAAAGTGTTTCCAAACATGAATGGAAACCATACATAAGATAACATGATACAAATAAACAGATGAAAACTGGCTCCAAGATGGATACAACTCTGGAGTCGCTGCAACAGCACCAATCCACACCTCTCGATCCTCGACTGGGGACCCAATGGGGTGCTTAGCACGTTCCACCTGACCATGTGGGTCCGAAGACCCACCCCTCATGCTAAGGAGCTGACAAGAAAGAGACCTCAACCGAGAACATCCAAGCAGGGAACCACAAGACTCAACACCATACAAAAGTATCATAAAACTCAAGGATTACAAGAGTCATCAAAATAACTTAAAGTCATAAATCCCATCACATAAATCAAAGCAATGACCAATAAACAAGTAACCAAAAGATGATCATGAAACACTTCCAAATCAAACTGAATTAATAAACATAATACAATTACACATTGCAATTAAACAATACAATAGCATCATATCACAGTACCATAAAAATACAAGATCGTAAATCAATATAAATGAGATCATACAAGACCACAAAGTATACTAAAGATGTATTAAAACAATAATCAATTTAAATCAATTCAAACAACAATCTAAACCAACTCCCATAACCTACTTCCAGAGGAACACAATAAAGTAAAACACATGGGCAACTACGAGAGAGTGTTATCGCATAGTCCTACATGGGCTATCCTGTGCTCTTCCTCCCAACTGGAGGCACCAGTCCCATCTATGGCTATCCTGTGCCCTTCCTCCCAACTGGAGGCGTCGGTCCATAGGGTGACTCATGCGGAGCCGTAGACCTCTCATGAAGACGAGGTCACGACCTTGCCAACCACGGCCTTCTCAGCCTTCCATTAGTCTGCGGAAGCACTAATGAAGATGAGGCACCCTTTTTTTTTCTTTCTTATAATGATATTACTACCCAACCCTCCTAAATTAATTATTAGGTTTTCACTTGATTACCAACTCACCCGTGGGTTATCCTGTGCCCTTCCCCTTAAACGGGGCGCCGGCCCACACGAGGAGCCACTCTCCCTAGAGACCCAACAACATAAAAACCAAGGGTTGTACAACATAACAAGAACATTAGATCACAACAGAGAAGCATGCGAGGCATTACCCATCTCGCTATAAATACATAATCAAAGTCTCAACAATTCTCGTACAACCCTTTTCAAAATCATGAAACCAAAACACTTGCCACATCAAGGGCACATAAAGAGAGAGAACATCAACTGTTAATCATCTCAAGCCTCTGGAAGCCAAAAGAATGAAAACCCACAAACGAGGGTAAAGTGAAGCATTAAAAGTTTTTCTCCAATAATTCCAACACAAGGATAAAATATCCTCAAATATGAGAGTAACTCAGAAAAGCCATAAAAAGAGAAGATTCATCAAGACCCATCCACAAATCAACAATGGTATCACCTCAAATAGGAAAACGCAAAAGAAAATCAACCTTTAATTCAACGAAATCACTTAATAAAACCAAAAGCCACCAACTAGGCATTCCATGGGAGACCTCAATTTCCTCCTCACAAGATACCCGTGCAGTTGGTATACAAAAGACCTTTGAAAAAATCAACAAACATGACAACAAGATCTCCCTCGCCTCTGGAAGCCCAAAAATAAATCAAATACTCAAGGACTCAACAACAAGGGTAGACAAAGCGGCAAGAGTTTCCAATCAACTAACAACACAAATTTAAGAAATAGAAATCCTTTCAAAACTCGGGAGTAGCTCAAGAGAAATTCACACCGAGACAACACCATCAAAATTATCCTACACTCACTAACACTTCCAAGGCACCAAATTAAAGAACACCTTAAATACTCAACCACTCACAACTCCACAAAATACTCGCATAATAACAACACCAAAAATTCAAACAAGAACAACATTTATTAACCAATCAATTAACGACCAGAGCTAAATAACTTTACAACTTACCTATCTAAATTACACAATTAACTAAAACAATTCATGATAACCATCACAAGTATTCTAAAAGACTTATCCATAAAGAGAACTTACAAATCAATCCTTAAATGAATATAAAGGAAGTCAATCTTCAAAAGATTAAAAATCTCATTTCACCAATAAACTATCCCATTCAAGAATTAACCTAATCAATCTCTAACCATGCCCATACAATTAAAATTTACTTTTCTTTTACCAACATAATTGAAAACTACTTAATAGTTGGGTAATTAACTCATTATCATTTCATAACTACTTATGTTCAAAACATTATTTCCACTCTCCTTTCATCATACTAACTTAACACTCACTTCCAATATTTAAATTAATTGTGAAAACCACTTAAGACCAATTATTTATACTTTAAAATGACAATAATAACAATACTCTAAATACTTAAACTACGTATTAGAACTTACCACCTTAAGATCTTAAATCTATCTAAATAAATTCCCACACATAAATACCTTTTAAAAAACCACTACATCTTTATATATTTTAATTCTTTTTGAGGAGGGAATGTAAAAAGAGAATAGATCTGTTCTAAGAATCCAACAAGTCTACAAGACTCAACCTCATAACAAGATAACTTATTTAATTCCAAAATAAATTCCATAATAAATTCCATTCCCAAAATATTTATACTAAAACAAGAATTAAATAAACAATGCTGTCATATATTCATAAATTGATTTTTCTACTAAATTATCCTCTCAAAGTTGTAATTTAATAAATCTGTAACAAAAGAAACAGATTTCTTTCTATTTCATTATTTCTACTATAATCCAGATTTTGTTTTATTTCAATCAGAAAAAGAAACAAAATATTTATTGACCAAATTAAATAATCACTACAACAGTTAAATCAGTGGAATATGAATAAATAAGTTAATAACTATATATACAAATATAAATATATATATCTATAAAGTAAATTCGCACAGAAATTAAAAATAGAAATTCGCGTATTAAAAGAAATTTAAATACATACAAATTTAAATGGGAAATTTTAATCCCAACAAAAAGGGCACGGGAAAATACGCCCAGCTGTGGACAGTCCGCAGACTGTCACACGGTACCGGTGGCGGGGGTGGTGGGTACGGCCGAGGCCGAACCCACCACACAGCCACTAATATATAACCCAAAAAAAATACATGCTATGCACAGTGCCAATGGAACAATTCAACCGAATTAAATTTTCATTCAAATTTTTCATATGTATAAAAATTTGTGTGTATATATATTTATATATATATATATACACACAGGAATTTGAACATTTCAAAACAGGAAACGATAAATGCTGAACACATTACAATTCACTGTGCATGTTTGAAAATAAAAGAAATGTTTTATAAAGTATATGTATAAACCAGAATATTACAACCCAGAAATTCGTTGAAAGGAAATTGTTCTCAAATTTTATTTTATTTTATATATATATATATATTTTTAAATATGAAACAACAGAAATACTGTTCATTTCCAGATTTCAAACAAAATCCCTTTTCAAATAACACAGTCCAGAACCCCACAACAAGAAAATTCCATTTTAACATATATCAATCTCGATTCCCAGATAGATTTCCATTGATTAAACAATAACCCAAAAGATTTTTTTCCACAAACTTTTGATTTCCAACCTTAGATGAAAATTTCACACACAGAGAACAATTCCTATTTTAACAGAGAATAAATGATTAAAAGAAAAGAACCTGGCGTCCTACGCTTGCAGAAAACTGTAGAAGCTTTATCCCTCTTGCTGAACTAATTCCTTACTGCCGATCTTTCCAGCAACAGATCCAAATCCTTCTTCCTCTTCAATAATTTCTCCAGAAAACAAAAAAAAAAGCCAAGGATAGAAAATGGTTGAAAGCAAATTTTCTCCCGCCTTCGAATCATCCCCTCCATCAAAGAAAACCCCTTCTTAACAATCAATATCCAGGAAACCCTTTCAATTTCTTCTTCCCGTGAATACCAGAAGTCACATCTCAAGAAAATAAAACAAAAAAATTATTAATCCCTTTAATTCCTCTTGTTGCCTTTTCATGCATTTACATTTCATTTTCTTTTATCATGCATTTGATTAAAAATTAAATAAATTTAAATCCACAAAATTGAACTTTTATTTGAATATATATTCATTATCTCCACAATACATTATTAATTAATTACTTCCACATTAAAATAATTAAAATCAACCATTTGCAAGATTCAAAATAAATGTAATATTTTTACCACTACTACTAATATTTATCTATTGCTTTATTTATTTATTATTTTATGTTTTTATTTTATTAATTGTTTACTTATTTAAATCACAACAATCAACCATACACCACATTAGATAAATCATAAAATCACAATAACGTACAAAGACCAATGCAACAACACAATGACTATGACCAAGACGCACAAACGAAGAGGGTACAAGACTATTGACACCTTGGAATGGAGTTACTTTCATGTCACCTTTATTCAACTTCCTGCCGTTGGGTTGGTTCAATGCTCACCCAGACCTATCGAAATAGGTGGAATCGAGTCTTATTCCTGCAAAGCCTGCATCCAACAAGGTGATATACAATATACATACATAAAATCAATTACAAAGCATTGTGAGAAGGATTTGCAGTGTAGCAGGGCGCTCGCGAACGAGTGATTCTACTTGTCCCCTCACCAATTCATATCATCATCTAAAGCATTATAAGTTTACATTAATTTGCATCAATATCATCAATTACTATTTTCTAGTCTACCAAATTCCAAATAATTTCATCAAAACAATCGTAATAAAATATCATCATAATATCCATGGCATCATAAGAGTATATAATCAGTAACAGTCTAAGCTACCACAACATAATATCAACAGTATCATCAAAACCACAATGTGCCAAACAAAACCACAGAGAATCTCAAAAATCAAGCAATAATATGAGGGGTATTACACCCAACATATTTTTCAAGACACTATGAGTAAAATGGGTTTTCTTGAGTCCATTATACCCATTACATGTCACCTCTAGAAGGCTCAAAATTCATGACAACCTATGCCCAAAAATGTTGTCAACCAACTCAGAAAGCTTTTCCTTTGATATTTCCTTACTTTATCTTATGTTTCCCTCCTATGACTGAGCTCCCTTTTTAGTTTCTTGATATCAACATTTAGGGCTACCTTCTCTTGGTCTTCTTTTTTACTCACTTCTAACTGAGGAGGTGATAGCAATCCAAATAAAGCATACAACTACTCCTACAACTTCCAAATTTGGTCATTAAGCTTATTTAAATATGCTTCCAACTTTCTAACTCTATCCTTTGTGAACAAATTTTTATTCATGATTAGCATAGCATCTTGCAAGGCACTTATTTCAACCATTATTTTGACATTTAAATTACCACTCAACTCACTACTATCTTCAATAACCTTTGGCTTGTTTATTTTTGGGAAAATTGAGAAAATATGTAAAACCCCGTCCCGAAACCTAGAGGACGATGCAACACTATGGAAGCCCAACAATTTTTTTTTCTTAAAAGGTAAAACAAGACGAGTAAAGAATCCTACTCTAACCACATACATCCTCTAGGCTACGCAATTCATCTACATGTGAACACCATTACTTATAAAATTTAAACCAACCATAGCATATGAATATTAAACTCAAGATACAACATACAACAAAGCATTAAACCATTGAAAGATAAATCTAACACATGGAAATGTATTGAACATATTTCCATAGATACAACACCACATAACATTCCATACACCATTAAATCCAATAATGAATAGATCCTAAATATTATTACAATTACATCACAAAGGTTCACCTCGATACAAATGAGGTATTACAATTATACATAATGATCCACAGTTACAATGAAGAAAGAGAAGAGAAACTCCAGAGAACCACACAAGCTCCTCGAACAAGAAGATCTCACCATCACGAACGGGAAGAGAACTCAACAGTGAAGAAGCACGCCACCCAACCATATGGTACCTGTAGGCCCAGCCCCCGTGCTAGGAGATAGTAAAAGGTAACCAAGAAAATCCTACTACCTCTAGACATAGGCCATAAACAAAATACTCACAGTACAAGTAAACAAGAACAATGGTCACGTTGCTTTCAGAATCACAGAATCAAGTACTAACACAATACAAATAAACCGACTATTGTCATAGGAGGAGTGTCATCACAAAGGTTGCATTGGTTATCCAAAGGAGATATTCCTAGGTCCCGGCCCCCCTCTAGGGTTATCCTGGTAACCTCTTACGAACTTCGGCCCCACATGCACACCAGTGCGGAATCGATTATCTTTAGAGAAGAAAAGATAATGATCGTTCAATTCTAGACCTTCCCATCTCATCTCAAGTCTAACACAAGCCCTTGAGCCAATGAGTGAGGCTAAATTACAAAGTTAATGTATTAAGCTACCCATTCCCCTAAAAATAGGTTATTTAATTTCCACTAGTTAAACTGACTCCCACACGAGTTGTCTTGGGACCACTTTGTGTCCCAGCCCTCGCTAAAAGCCCCTCCCCTATCGACAACACAAAACTCAAACTACATGCCAAGGGTAGACAGTGCACTAAAACTGACAACAATAGCCAATACACCTCAAAAGGTAACACATCTCTATAGATGTCCAATTCTGAATCCCAAGACGTGCACTACCCAAGAAAACTCAAAGGTTGAACTAAAGTTACAACAACCCTTTCACAATTACCACTCTAGAAGGCTTAGATTTTCACATTAACAAATACTTTCCCCCCAGTACACAGTTACAAAACACTTGCTTTTATAAATACAACTTCAAGCAATTAACAAATGCTATCATTCAGATTTCCTAAATCCAATACAATCAATTTCACATATTTAAAATGCACCAATAAATATAATTCCAACTTACAATTTCAACAGTGAATAAAACTAATTGTTCATCTTCTAGTTTTCACAAGTATTCATTAAATCAACTCAAATTCTCAATAAAACAAATAAATCATTTTAATTTAATTAATCATGCTTCTAAAATAATTATTGCATAACTTACACATTAAATAAATATATTTAATATATATATATATATAATTAAATATAATTATATATATACATATTAATATATTATTTAATTATTAAATTAATTATAATTTTTCCTATCTAATGTAGAGATGGAGCTCACACTTCGGTCATGGAGGCAAGCAACGGTCAGAAAATTTTAGGAGTGGATGCAGTGGCCGCGGGGGCCCCAACGTGAACTAGTCTGGGGATTTTGATCATGTTTGGAGGCAGGATCGATGGGCCCGTCCACAGAATCATGTCACGCTCGGTCGCTTTTCTGCGGGCAAGAGTCACGGGCATCTACAGAATAAGGTTGCGGGACCCTCCCGTGGTAGGAACAAGTACAGTCAATACAGGAATGATGCTTTTCGCAGACCGCGTTATCAGAATGAAGCTAATCTCGGGCAAAATATTCCTTCAAGGCCGAGCAGATCATCAACGCAAAAAAACCCTAATTCCAGAAATGGGAAGTGTGGAATGGAATGGCAAAAAAAGTCCGTGCCCAAGGTATGGGAGGAAGTCAGGGAAGAAAGTTCAAAGGAGGAACAGAACAAGCATGTATCTTTCATGTCCAAAGAAGGTGAAAGTGGAAGAACCAAAGTCGTAATCAGCTCTTCGAATTTGCAAGCGGAAGTCCTGAGGTTAGAAAAATTAGGTTTGTTTGGCAAGTGGTTCGGGAAGAATCTGAACTGGGATTATCTGGTGAGTTGGTGGAAAGAACGGTGGGGTGAGGAGCTACAGTTTAAAATGCTCCAAAATGACTTTTTCTTAGTCATCTGCCCTTCCTGCACCATCAGAGATAAAATAGTAAATGGGGTTTGGGTTCTTGATGGTTGCGGCTTTTATTTAAGAAAGTGGTATATGGGTTTCGATCCTTCAACCCACGAAATGGAATTTATTCAAGATTGGTATAGCTTGCCAGATCTCCCACAGGAATACTGGGCGCCCTCCATTCTTGAAGAAATTGCCAACCAGTTGGGCACTTTTGTTTGTGCAGAAGAAAGGAAAATGGCAAAGAGGAATCAAACCTATGTGCGTATTTGTGTGGAAAACACTTTGGACAGATCGTTCTGGAGTGAGATTGAGCTCATCACGGATTATGGGGTTAAGGTTCAAAAATTAGTAAGGGACTCTTTAATGCGCAATAACCTGGTACGCACGCTAGGTTGCAGATCACATAAGGAAGCGGCAGGTAAATCCAGCATGGTGGAAACCCCTTCGGCAAACCTTCATGCAGTGGCACGAATCTTACCAGAATCTCCAATATCACCCAAGCAAGGTCGTGAGAAGTCCCCTTCAGAGGATTCTAGGGTTTCTCCTAAAACAAATAGCATCCATATGGCTCCCATAGGGGGTGCTTTGTTAACTGGGACTCCATCTCCTACCCCCAGGGATGAAGTTGCAGGGAGGAAGGTCACCCAAGAAGAACAAGGGGAGAGGCGGGTTCAGTTTGAAGAGTTAGACGACAAAATATCGGAAACACTAGCTCTAATGGGGGATAGCGGCATGAATGCAGAGCTGGACTCCCTGATTGAAGTAGGAAAGGAACTTGTGGAATTAGCAGAGGCGGCTAAATCAAGGTCAGGCTCGTTGGAGATGGGTTTCAATCTGGCAGAAATGGAGGATTGGGATTCAGACGATCAAGCCACAACCGAATTGCTAAGCCCACAATCAGGTAGGAAGCGGAAGCTTGCAGAGGATCTGCAGGCAGCAAAATCTCGGTTAGGTATCCACAGAAGGGACATCCTTAAGCTAACTCCAGATTGTGGGGATCATAAAAAGAGGGGCAGGATCCCAAATCAGGAGAAAAGAAAGTTGGACGGGGAAGCCAACGGCCAAAAAAAAATTGATACTATGATAAAAGTAGGGAAGGGTGGAGCCCTTCCTGAATAGCAATGAAAATATTAACCTGGAATGTTAGGGGCTTAAATGCCCCTAACAAGTGGAACCTAATTAGGTGCCACATTGAGATGTGTCAAGTAGAAATCTGTCTTCTTCAAGAAACAAAACTAGATAAGTCGGATCTGGAAAAATTTGCCAGGAAGCTAAGATCCTGGAAATGGCTTGGTTCGGAAGCTGAAGGCGCCTCGAGAGGTTTACTAATTATCTAGAAGCCTCAGTCAATCTTTTTGGAGGCTCTGAAGATTACCAAACACTGGTTGGCATGTAAGGTAAGGAGTTTATCCTCGAACCTGCATTTCAATTTAATAAACGTATACGGTCCTTTGTTGAGCTCCCAGAAAAAATTAGTTTGGCAAGAGTTGGAGGTTGTTTTGCAAGACCTACATCAAGATTGTAGTTTTTTAGGGGGGGATTTCAATGCTATTCTCAAAAGGGAGGATAAGTTAGGGGGAATTGGGAAAACTCTTCAGTCCCAAAGAGATTTTTGTGATTTCGTGGAGAGAAACTCTCTTCTTGAAATCCCCACAGGCAATGGTCTTTTCACTTGGACAAATCGTAGGAAAGGGTTTGGAAGCATTGCGGAAAAATTAGATCGTTTTTTCTTCAAAGGAAATTTGGGTTCCTTTCCTTTTTCTTTCGAGAGCAAGATAAACACTGGTTCTGGCTCTGATCATCTCCCAGTGCAATTGCTTATTACTGGGGAGAAAGGTCCGATCAGATGTCCTTTTAAATTCGAAATGATGTGGTTTAAAGACCCAAACGTGTTAGTGCTTCTTGAACAATGGTGGAAGGAATGTTCCCCGGGTGGCTCAAGTCTTTTCAATGTAATTACAAAGCTTAAATATTTGAAACAGCGCCTCAAACAATGGAACAAAGAGAGTTTTAAAAATATCTTCAGAGAGAAAGAGCAAACGGAGGCAGAATTAGATTCCTTAGCTGAGGAAATTATGAAGAAAGGCATGGATGAAAAGTGCTACATGAAGGAAAAGGCTTTATCCCATAAGATGAACGACATCCTCTCCAAAGAAGAAATTTTTTGGCGCCAAAAATCTAGAGAAGTTTGGTTAGAATCTGGTGATAGGAACTCTAAATTTTTCCACAATTCCACAAAGGCCAGAAGAGAATTTAATAGAATCACCTGTCTTTATGATGGGGATGGAAGAATGTTGGAAGATGCAGAGGAAATCAAGCTTTCTGCGGTCTCTTTTTTTCAGGATTTGCTTAATGATTGGGAAGGCTCAAATCTGCAAGCTCAAAATGTTTCTTTGCAATCTATCCCGAAATTGGTTTCCCCATTTCAAATGCAAGCTTTGAATGCAAAGTTCTCTGAAGAGGAAGTAAGAGAGGCTATCTTTGGGATGCAGCCAGAGAAGGCCCCTGGTCCAGATGGGTTCCCAGCTGGTTTTTTTCAGAAATGCTGGCACTTTCTGGGAAAGGATATCTGGGAAGCTATTGAAGATTCTAGACTAAATAGCAGGGTTCTCAAGGAAGCCAATAACACCTTAATCGCTCTAATTCCAAAGAAAGATAAACCTGACAGATGGGAAGACTTCCGCCCAATTTCGCTCTGTAACACAATCTACAAAATTTTGGCTAAAGTAGTAGCGAACCGCTTAAAGAGAATTCTTCCCACCATTATCTCTGAAGAACAGACAGGCTTCGTTCCAGGACGCTCTATCTTAGATGGGGTAATCATTGCCCAAGAAGTCATTCACTCAATTCAGAAATTAAAAAAAAGAGGCATGCTACTAAAGTTGGATATAAAAAAAGCATATGATAGAGTGAATTGGAGATTCCTCTTTAAGGTAATGGAGGCTTTTGGTTTTCAGAAGGAGTGGTTGAATTGGATCTTTGGCTGGGTAGCCTGCCCGCGTTTCTCAGTGCTTGTAAATGGCTCTCCGGAAGGTTTCTTCGCTGCCTCAAGAGGGCTGCGACAAGGTGATCCTCTATCTCCGTTTTTATTCATTATAATGGTAGAAGCATTAGGGAGATCGATAGAAAATGCTAGACGGTCAGGGGAGATTCAAGGCTTGCAAGTCACCAGCAGTCTTCCCAATATTACACATCAACAATTTGCAGATGATACAATGTTGTTTGGTGAGGCATCGGCAAAGGAGGCACAAAAGTTAAAATCGCTGCTCGAAGTTTTTTCTAGGGCCTCAGGTCAAGAGGTTAATAAGGTCAAATCAGAGGTCTTTTTCTTTAATACATCCTGTCCAAATGAGGTGCAAATATTGAGAATTCTAGGGTTCAAAATGGGGCAATTGCCTTGCAAATATTTAGGCCTCCCATTGGATAGAGGCACCAAAAGCAATAGTGCTTGGAGCTCAATAGTGAGTAGATGTAAAGACCGAATTTCATCTTGGAAGAATAGGTGGCTCTCTTGGGCTGGGAGACTAACTTTGCTCAAATCAGTCATTTCAGCCCTGCCAATTTACTTGATGTCCTGTCTCCAGTTAAATAGTGGTGCTAGCAAAGATCTAAATAAAGTAATGAGGGACTTCTTTTGGAAAGGCAGTTCTGAACAAAAAAAAATTCCCCTTATTAACTGGCAAAAGGTCTGTGAAAAGAAGGAAAATGACGGTTCTGGTCTAAGAAACATTCTTAAACAAAATAAGGCATTGGGGGCTAAATTGGTTTGGGCAATCCATTCCAGGCCAGATCTTAAATGGGTCAAGATCGTCAGGGCAAAATACCTGGAACCTGATCCGAATTACTTTCTTTATGCAAAAACTCTACCAGCTGGGTCTCGAATTTGGAATTTCATTAAAAGTTGCAGAGAATTGATTACAGATTTCATCACTTGGGAAATCAAGGAGGGCCAGGAAGCCTCTTTCTGGGACGACTCATGGGAAGGCTACCCAGTCCTCGCAGACATGCCTGAACTCTCAAACTTAATGGAGAAGACTAAACAATCCTGGGGCTTAAAAGTCAGGGATTACTTTGTTCTTGAAGAAGCTTCAGGGGGCAGTTTTGTGAAGTGGAAATCGGTGCGAAACTTGAATGTGGAAAATCATGAAATAGATTTATTTGAACGAGTAATGGAAGCTCATAGGATTTGGGTCAGAAAAGGGGAAGATAGCATTCAGTGGGTTGCTGCTCCAAATGGTGTTTATTCGACCAAAGTTGGTTACAAGATGTTAACTTCCCATGAACCCTCAACAGCTCTCCCTCTAAATTTGTGTTGGAATAAGGTATGCCTCCCAAAAGCAGGGCTTTTCACTTGGGCTGCTGCCCAAGGCCGAATACTGACAGGGGACAGGTTTTCAAAGTTGGGCTATCTTGGCCCAACCAAATGCCCCTTATGTAAGAAAGCTGAGGAGAGTGTAAATCATTTACTTTTAAATTGCAGCTTCACATATCAAATGTGGACTTGGCTGTGCACTAAATTGAAGTGGTCAACTGTTTTTCCAGACTCTTTACTTGACAACTTAATCTCGTGGCCAGGCAACAAGCACAACACAATCTTTGGTGACCTATGGGTAATGAGTCCTTCGATCCTCATATGGGAAGTCTGGAAGGAACATAACAGACGTCTATTTCAGGATAAAGAATTATCGATCCCAAGGCTACAGTGCAAGGTAGAGGCTTGTATCGTAGAACTTTTTAACTCTCAGTGGCAGTTGAAACAGAGGAAATCCAATTTCACTAAATGGGACGCATGGATTTTGAAACAATGGTTTGGTATTAAAGCCCCCCCAATGGCTTGTTCAGAAGGCGCAGCCTCTTCTGAACAACGTAAAAAGACGCAGTGGCTCCCTCCTGAACCAGGTTGGGCTAAATTAAATTTCGATGGTGCCTCAAAAGGAAATCCGGGCCCGTCAGGTGCGGGGTGCATTATCAGATCAAACACTGGAGCGATTCTTGGAAAACTTGCTCAACCCCTTGTGGTTGGGACAAATAATGCAGCTGAATTTCAGGCTCTAGTGCTTGGTCTCAAACTCAGTAAGGAACTAGGTATCAAAAATTTGGTCATTGAAGGAGATTCTACATTAGTTATTAACGCTTTGCGATCAAGACAGATTCACAATTGGAAACTAAATGTATTTCTGGAAATTGCTATTGAGCTGTTGGACAGCTTTGAACAAGTTATGCTAAATCACACCTTAAGGGAAGGTAACAAG
>VDFB02295931.1:0-13310 GCA_007258455.2 Sequoia sempervirens
TGATACCCACACCGAGAAGATTAGCATGGATATGAATTTTTTGTCTCCAGATGAATCTGACAACGAAGAAGAGTTTAAAGATGCTTGCACCCTGACCAAACACAGAGGCAGGAAACTTGGCTCCAAGAATAAAAACCCCTCCAAGAAAGTGCTAAGAGACGTTCATAGCAATGTCCCAGCCCAAATTCAAGGACCCACCGGAAACTCCTCTCCGATCGTTTCATCATGAACTGCACTTCATGGAATATTAGGGGTCTGGAGTCCCCGGATAGACGGTGGATCATTAAACGTTACCTTGACATCTGCAAGCCCATAGACTTCCTTATGCTGCAAGAAATTAAGTCCACTGGTTACACGTTTGACTCTAGCCTTAATTTCCTTTGGAAAGATGCAATTAAAATCCATACCAACCACCAAAGGGGTAGGGGTGGGGTGCCCTCCTGATTAGCCCCAGGTGGGAGACTCTTATCTCTAGCTATGGGATTTCCCCCTGTAACAGAGCGGTGTGGGTTATCTTGAATAGCAACAATCATACCTGTGGCGCTTGCTCTGTCTATGCCTTGAATGACTTCAGGGAGCGTGCAAGTCTATGGGACTGGTGTGCTGCCCTTCCTAATATCCCCTGGCTCATAGGGGGGGACTTCAACATGGTCGAGTCCCAAGAGGACAAACTTGGTGGCCTCCCTTTTGCTTGGAAAGACCTGGAGAAACTGCACTGGAATAGAATGTTAAATACTAAACACCTTTTTGATCCCTTGGCTGGCACCAAGGATACCAATCCTGGGATTTGGCATACCTGGTGTAATTTCCAACAGGGTCACTCCAGAATCTACTCCAGGCTCGACCGCTTCTACGCCAACAAAAATTGCTTCTCTTTTCTGCCTGACATAAACGGTAATGTTGTCCTCGTTACCCCCGCCTCTCTCTCCGATCACCATCCCATATCTGCCTGCATTAGAATGAACATATCTCCTTCCCGTTGCATGAGATCTGCCCCTAAATTTTCTCTCAACACTAGCCTCCTAAAAGATGAAGACACTCTTGCTGCCATCCACCTCATTAAGCTTATTAACAGAAATACCTTTCCCTCCTGCTCTCATCTGGATAGATGGGACAAAAACCTCCTCGCTTGGCAGAAGCTTTTGAGGACCGTCGGGCAAAAAAGAGCTAAAGACTATAGATTTACTGAAAAATGTCTCTCCTCTGCTCTTCAGTTAGCCGAGACCAACATTCAAGCCAACCCTTCGGACTGTGACCTCGTTTCCCAGGTTGTCAATGCTAAGGATGCCCTTAGGCAGCACCAACAGATTAAAATCAATGGTGCTAGGGTCAGATCCCGCGCGCACTGGCTGCAATTCGGTGATAGGGGATCTAAGTTCTTCTTTAACCTCCTCAAAAGCAAACATGCTAACAAAAACATCGAAAGAATTGTTGTTGATAACACTGAGTTAACTGACATAGACAACATCAAAGAAGCCCTTGTTAAATTTTACCAAAACCTTTTTGCTTCTGAAGATTCTGAGGATGCCTCATCCCTCAGACAACAAGTTTGTTCCCTCGTCCCTAACAAGATTTCCATTGATGAAGCCAATCAGCTTTCCAAAGATCTCTCTCTAGAGGAAATTGAAAAAGCGATTAACTCTCTTAGCAATGACAAGGCCCTGGGTCTGGACGGTCTCCCGGCGAAGTTCTATAAGGCCAACATTGGTTGGATCTGCCAAGATCTTCTTGATTTGTACTCGGAAGCCCTCGTTAGAGGATCCTTGGGATGCTCTATCAATAAGGGTATTATTAAGTTGATCCCCAAGGATGGGGATAAAGCCATCATCAAAAACTGGAGACCGATTACCCTCCTTAATGTCTCTTACAAAATCTTTGCTAAGCTCCTGGCGCTGAGAATTGAGAAAATTCTCCCCAATTTTATTTGTGCTACTCAGACTGGCTTTATCAAAGGAAGGTTTATTCTGGAGAACCTGATCACTAGTTGGGAAGCCATGTGCTGGTCCAACTACTCTCAGCAGAATTCTGTTATGTTCCTTCTTGATTTCGAAAAATCCTATGACAGGGTGGAATGGAATTTTATCACTATGATGCTTGAGGCCTTCGGTTTTCCAATGGTTTTCTGTAACTTTGTCAAGATTCTTCTAAAAGACGCCTCGGCCCAGATTGATGTTAACGGATCTCTCTCTGCTTCTTTCCCCCTCGATAGATCCATCAGACAAGGCTGCCCCTTGGCCCCTGCCCTCTTTGTGATAGCTTCAGAAGCCTTGTTTTACATCCTCAGGGATAATTCTCTATCCCCGGCGGTCAAGGGCATAACTCTCCCTAATAACGATGAGCTCCTAAACTGCCAATTTGCTAATGATACTGCCATCTTCTTTGATGCTAGGCCTGACAACTTCGAGGCCCTAAATTCCAAGCTCAAGCTTTTTTGTACTATCTCTGGGGCGAGATTGTCCCATGCCAAGTCTATCTGTCTTGGTTGGGATGAGCAGCCCCCTGACTGGTTCAAAGCCTATGATTTTCGGTGGGGTGGCCCGCATAAGATTGTGCGTTATTTGGGCATTCCCTTCTCTGTTGACCCTTCCCTTAAAGACATGTGGTCGTGGGTCAAAGAGAAGATCACCAAAAAGTTGGGCAAATGGCACAACAAAACTTTATCTTTGGCTGGCAGAATGCAGGTCTGTCAAAAAATTCTTTCCTCTTATAACATCTATTATTCTTCTGCCTGGATGTTCAGCAATTATCAAATCTTAGAAATCCAAAAAGCTGTCAGGAGCTTTCTCTGGTCTGATGGTAAAGGAAATAAGAAAATGCACGCTGTCAAATGGGAGTGGTGCCATATCAATAAGCTCCTTGGGGGGCTTGGGTTGAAGGATCTCAGGCTCCAAGGGATTGCCCTTGCCGCCAAGTGGATCTTTCACTCCCTTGATGGCAATGATCCTTGGAAGGTCCTTGTTAGAAGCAACATTGAAAGAGGCTTCCCCAAAAATGCGAAGTCTTGGAAGAATCTTCCTTTTACTGACCTTGTCATTGGCAACTTTCCTGTTCTTGTTCAAGGGTCTGTGGTTTTTAGATCCATCTGGAAAGCATGGGGCCAAGTTAAGAAGTTTGTCTCTAACAAGGCTTTCCACGATGACTGCCATCTCTTTGGTGAAAGGTCCATTTGGTGGAATCTTTGCTCCTCTGACAAACCCCTTGCCCTCTCCCAAGGTTGCTCCGCTAGACACTGGTCGAATAAAGGCATTTCCCAACTTGCTGACCTCTTTGAGCATGACGTCTTAATCAGCTGGGAGGATCTCAGACTCAAATATGACCTCCCCATCTCCCAAAAGAAAACGTATAGTATGATTGTCAAAGCCGCTAAAGACCTCCCCACCTCTTGTCATGTTGACTCTCATAGGTTCCTTGACTGTAAGTGGGTTGATGGTACTATGCTTTCCAAGGTCAAAGCGAAGAACATTTACAATATTATTGGCCACTCGGAAGCCATCATAGATCATGTTAATTCGGTCTGGTACGCCACGCTGGATGCTCATGCTTGGAAGAAGTACTTCGATTTTCTGTGGAAAGGTCCTACCGAACCGAAACTTAAGTGCTTCAATTGGCTTTTGTTGCTTGATAGACTCCCTATCAGAAGGGATCATACTGAGGCTGACATTTGTAAATTCTGTAGACTCCCCGAGACGGCTAGACACATTCTGCTTGATTGTATCTTTGCAAAGGAAATTTGGATCATGTTTGGTGTTACCTATCCTATGTTATTTACTATTCTTGATATTGTTACTGGTCATATTAATGGTCTAAAGCATGATTCTAATTTCTTTTGGAAGATTCTTTCCTCTAATGTTTTATGGCAAATCTGGAAGTGCAGAAATGAAGAAAGATATCAGAATAACCCCCGTGATCTTACTGAGTCCTTTCGGAAACTCACCTTCCTTAAATTTTTTTTGCAGGTTCGCACTACCATGATAATTGAAAGGAAAAAACTCAGAAGGTTTCTGAAGGACGGATACGCCACTTTCTTCATATACGAGATGAAGGGAGGCTACGCTTGGAGGGACATGCTAAACAATCGGCAGCTGTTCGAGAACACTTGTAAGATTCTCTCCCAGGAGGTGATGAACAACAGAAATTCCAGCAAGGACATGACTAGTATGCTTGCCCAGATTCAGGAGATGAAATATATTGTCTGGATGGAAGGTGCCAAAGGCTGGACTGCCTGGGTTGATAGACTGGATGACATCCTTCAGTAGCATTCTGCTCTCTGGTGCTCTTTTTGTAACGATTATGTAACGGATTTATATCTTTTTGCCTCGGTTTTGATCGAATATCTGCTCCTGAGTTGAGGCTCGGCCTCTTTTGGGCTGAGCTGTTCGCTCTGTGGATCTTTTTGTAATCTCGGTGACTCCTCTATTCTTAATATAAAAAAAATTTATTTAAGAATTTAACTATACACTTTATAATATTTTTATATTTATTAATATTGAATTTATCTTTCAATTAATGTTTATATTATTTGTAATATATTAATTATATTTCTTATGTACATATTTTTATTAATATTTCAACTTTACAAAATTTTAAAATGGTTATACTTTTCTATTTTAATATATATTTTGACTTTGTATTTAGTTTATTCTATTTTAATTTTTTATTTATATTTAAATTAGAAATTTATTTTAATTATTTGTTTTTTTATAAAATTACAAATAATAATAAAAAGATTAAAAATAATTTTCTTATTAAATTTTAAATAATTGTACAATAATCATATTTTGAATTTAATTTTAATTTATATAATAAATAATATTTTGATTTGAAGCTATCACTTCTCCATTAAGACTTTTGTTGCACAAATGTATCATTTGCTAAATGATCTACTAATTGACCTCATTTACTGAACAAATGTTGCAACTAATAGACCAAAAATTCCCTATTTGACCTTCCAACCTCTTTGGCGTACCCATTGCACACCAAGGTGCAATTGCTAGTATTTATGGATTTTTTAAAGATCACTTTTTTTTCTAATTTATTATAAGAAATAATAACATTGATATTATAGAAATTTTATAATGTTTTGTATTTAATATTTAAATAATTAATACGTTATTTAGTGTGTAAATAAGATTCAAATTAATTTGAAATTGTGTTTTATTTGTCAATTAAATAATGATATTGGGAAAATAAAGGTGAACAATCTATTAAAGATTGATATTCATTAATTCAAGGAAATCAGAATCTTATAAACCACACATTATATATTATGTACATCAAAAGGTAAAAAAGTCAAGGGAACACCTCCTAATTACAACACATATAATTTCATTTCACAAAGTTTGTAGATGTCAGCAAAGTTTGCTTAATATTCACTGGTAACTTCTTTGTCATCTAACATCTTAGTAGGAAGTTGCCAACATTACTTTAATACATGTCTAGTTACCAACATTACTCACTTGGCACAACATTGCAATAAAATGTTTTACAAAATCCATATAGGATCACGTGTCATTTTTAGTCCACGTAGACAAAACAATGAAAGGAAGTAGCAACAAAATTGTCTTTCCTTGTTTAATCGGTGGTCTTTGATCTTCCCTTAACTTGCATTAGGCTTATGTATTTAAATTATCTTGGTCGTAAAATAAATATACTAGGTGCTCACTTGGGTAGATATTATAAAAGCAATGACAATTTATCAAGTTTTCAATTGATATAAAAATTATGGGACCACTATATTTATTTAGCAAATATTCAAGCCACATTTTATATGTTAGTGTTGGAAATGTGTCCCTGATTTCTACTCACTCAAGTGAAATAATGATAGGTGATAACATGTACCGTCACTTCTACCTTTTTAACCCTAGCTAGTGATCTTTCTTTGACTAATAAAAACCATCAAGTTTTCTCACTACTTAATGTATATCAACAAAATGAATAAGTGAATAGAATTGTGGGTTCACCTTAAAATAGTCAATGCACTATTATACCTTACACATTATTATGAGGTGTGTAAAAGAGACTATATGTTCATGAGTAAGGAGGATATATACATGTTAATATTCAAGAAAGGTGGTGTGATATAGCCTCTTTAACACACCCCTATCTTCTAGAAGTGGGGATCCTACCATATGAATTCAAATGGCTTGTCGTCCTCAATCTTGTTTTGTTGTGATGTTGAGGTAATTACGCATTGTAAGAAGTTAGAGAATAATTTTCTTTCTTGAGACATTTTAAATTTCTATAATGACATGTATACAATGTAGAATACTTTTACATATTCTAATAGTCTAGTTATATATAATTGATAGAGTGATAATATATATTATGAATCAAAATTTGTATATTGATAATGATACTAATGGTAATGAATATTATTGATAATGATTACTATTGATGATGGGTGTAATTCTATTCAAATTATGTTTATAAAAATAAAACTTAAAATAATATCCTTATTAACCCTAATTTTATTGAAATAACAGAACATAAAGTATATACAAATCTTTATTAATAGCTATCCACATATATAATAAATAAACATAAATATATATAATTTATAACTATCATATTCACTTCAAGATAACTAAGTATGTCAAGAGTGAGGTAGCACAATCCGTAATAAAATAAAATACAAAAACGTATGCAGCTCGGAAAGCATCTGCCCAAATTTTCAAACCGTATTGAATGCAATTCTGGAAATATCCATGGAAGGTAGGTCATGTTCACTAAAGTCGTGCAAACGTACAGTTGGGAATGGATTTATACATTCCAAATATCTAAATTGAAGTGACGATAGCCTAGTGTTTTTGAAAGGATATGTGTGGAAGGCAATTCTTGTTGAATAAATACGCAAAATTCCAGTCAATACGACAAGAGGGCAATGAATGCGTAACACAAGTTGTTTTGATTTGCTCTAGCGGATGTGGACTGCAGTCAATACGGCAGTTGTTTAGATTTTTTATTTTTTTTTGAAAGGATCTCAAATTCTAAATTCGCTCCATTAGGGGAAAGGGGGTCATAGTGGAGGGCAATGTCTACACAGCCATCAAAATGGATATTTGATTATATTTATTAACTAGTAATCGCACATTCGTGTACAATAGGTACGCCGAAGACAATATTTTTAGATATTTGTAAAGAAGAGTCACGAATTTCTCAAGTAACTTACCATGTCATACCACATGTTTGGAGAATCCATTAGACGGTGTTTTGAAGTGAAGTCCATAGCAGAAAATATGCACCTCGAAACGAAGGGAAGTGCTATCATTAGAAAGAACTCCATGCAATGGGTACATAACACACTGTTGAGTCCAGTATCAATGAGGATAAACAAGGCATTATCCTAACAAAAGTCATTCTATTGAGAAGACTCATCATCTTGAGAGGAGCCATTCGCTGGGGATTCAGGGCAGGCATAGTCAAGTGATCTTTGTCGGCATTCTTCCACCATGTAATCATTCCTTTGTGCTAAGAGACAGAGATTTGGAAGTCTAACACCCATAGGTCACACATTTAAAGGCTCAGTAAGGGGGTTAAAAGAAGTTGACCAAGGTTTGATGGAGAGAAAGTGCTATTCCCAATACCATAGCTTACCATCAAGCACCAAATTTGTCCTTTGAAGAAGCAAAAGAAGCAATGAAGAAAAACTTTGCACAGGGAAAGAGCTTGATCTTACCCTTAACAAGAGGTCTCCAAGAATCCAAGACCCATTTGTGATGGGTCAAGCAAAGAAAGCCAAAGATTGTAGAATCTACACACCAAACCCCTACACTGTTAGAAGTCCTCCTTTCCACATCCCAGCCACAAATCATCACTGGGGAGGATTTGGCACAAGGGATAGGTCACATTTTCTCCCTCAAAGGGCGAGCAGTACCTTCAATGCCTGCAACATTTGCAAAGGACTGCCAACAAGTTGCAACAAAAGCCGTAGATGCACCATTGGGAATGGCAAAAAAAGGAACAACATGCACCAAAGGAGGGGTGCATCCTCTGTTTGAAAGCCCAACATCACTAGAAAGCACGAGATGCAAATGCACCTTGAAGGAATTTGTGAGCATGGCATCCAGATTAGAGGCACCCAAACCTTATGTTTTTGGGCAGAGGGACCAATATATTCCTGCATCTAATTAATTTTTTTTAAAAAAACAATAAACTATGATGACAAGAGAAAGAAGGAACATAGAATTCGTGAAAAAACAAGTGTGCAAAATTGTAAGTTCGCCTGACTTAAACCCCTAAGCATATATTAAATTTTCCCAAACAAGAATGTTGCTTTCTTCATAAGGAAACAATGATGTCTAGAAAACAAGAGGAAACCCAAATGCAGTCTTACTTCATCCAGAATATACAGCAGAGTTTAAATATTCTTCAGGCAATATTCTATGTATGCAATGTTTCACATGCACATTTGGATCAAAATATTCATATCAGAGCACATGTAAATGAAATTATGACTCCTATTAGGTATATCAATCAAACACAAACAAACACACAATGAGAAGCTTAATAAGATGTTCACAATCCTTCCATCAATTTAGCTTGTTCTCCTACATAGGATTTCATCAATTTGGGCTCAAGTCATAAATATTAAAACCAATACATTGCAATGTGTGTCTACTTGAGCATATAAGTATTCCAGATTTTCTTGTAAGGTGACAGGGTAAGATGCATTAGTGTGTGCCTTCCTATATGAGTTCAAATATTCACAAGTAATAAACAACCCATGTAAGATTGGCATCCTCTACAATATAAATTACAATATTTATTACTTGTGACAAATTCCTGTTCAAAAATTTTATGGACTTTAAGATTTCAAGTCATGGATAAAAGTATTCTCTATCATAACTCTACTTTCATTTTTGTACAATGCAGAAATGACCAATTTAATAGACTCAATCTTCTTTTAGTCTTCTTTCAGATTCACTATTTTCTATGTGTTTTCTATGTTGTTTTTAGTGGCATCATTAAACTGCTTCCCTTCAGCCGACCTCGCCTGTCTTAAAGTCTCCCTCTCCATTGTTTTCTCTTTCTCAGATAGACTCATATTCCAGATAACCACAAGAATAGCAATCACAATTGTTTGTGAGGAGGTATTCCAGTACGGTGGACAAAGCTGACTTTCCTTATGGTATTCCATTACGATGGGATTTAACCCTATCTAGGTTGCACATGAAAAGACTTGGGAGCAAGATGTCTCTTTGTTAAATTGAATGCATGGACTGTTGAAACTTTATGGTTGTACTACCAGCCGTTTAGTGGGTATTTGAATCTGTAATTAACTTGATTACTGTTGTGTATAAATTATATCATACATTAGGTGGAGGCCAATACAATTATAGTCCCAAGTAAAATTCCATCCAATACTCACAATGCAGACAACTGAAAAAGCTTCAACTAATTATCAAAAAAAATTCTTTGTTATTGAATAATATGTACATCTTATCATCATCATGTAATGATAAACATATAAGAATGACCAACTACAACAATGGCAATCTACAATAATGGTCATTTCATCTTGCTTTAACTACACCAATAGAAGTTTGTTTTCACTTCTATGATCTATCCTCTCCAAAGAATGTTGTGGTATGCTAACTTTAACTATAATAGAACAGAGTTTACATGGACATCATCCATTTACAAGACTGAATCAAACGAAGTTGGCACAAAGAAAATGCCACAATAATGGGTTACACTTTTGGGACATCCTCTTTTTCCTAAAATCACATATTTTAGAAAATACAATGATTTTATGACTTAAAGGTTCCATTTAAATTATTTTAATTAAAGAGGACTGATCAAACCCCTTGTGATCAAACCCTTGATAGAACCTTGTTAGATTTAAACTATATACTCTATAATCGAAGTCTCCTCTACACCTATCACTAATAAAACCACTTTTGATTTTAATAATTTCTTGGGTGATCAAATGAATTCATTTAAAATTTATGTTTTGTAAGCTTGTAGCCCTTATTATAAGCTTCCCAAAAAGTATAATTTTAAATATGTTTAATTTGATTATTATATTTATTTCTTATTTCTTGTGAATGTAGGATTTTCAATGAACATCAAGTTCTTTATTTCACACATATGAAAAAATAGAAAAATAGAGAAAAAAATCAAAAAAATACATGTGCACTAGGTATTTATTTCCTTATTCCAACAAAAAAAGAATAACAAGCTAATTCAAAATGAATGCAAAATGCTATATGGCCAAGTACATCATTCAAATTATAATTACTTAATTTGAAAATTAATTAAAAAAAAAAAATATGTAACAAAAATTATGAAAAAAATATCCATCCCCTAGATATTGGTGTGAAAAAATTGTATTTTAAAAACTGTGAATTGTATCCTATCTATAAAAAAAGTTATGTAATGGCAAACATCAATTTTTAAAAATTTGATTAGTAGAAAAAATAAGTTATTAAAAATTGCTAATAAAAATGATTCCATAATTTTTTTTTTTTAATTTTAAAAAATATAATTAGAATCTTACACAAAAATATCTTAAATAAATAACTAGTTTGATTCATCTTCAAACCTTAATGGTTTAGTCATGGTAGGTGTAAGAAAGTGAATGTCCGTGAAAAATCCTGATTTTAATGCTTCAGTTTGGCTAAAATTTGTAATTCCATTACTGTGGGATCACCTCAAAGACTACCTTTGGCTGCTAGATCTCAATAAACAAATGTAAAGTAGAATCTATCGACAATGACGATCACAAATTCAGTTTAGTCTGTCATCCTCACCTTGTGATTGCAGTACTATAGGTTTTCCAAAACAAGGTAACAATTCAATTACACCCAATCCTCATTGGTGACTCATTTATAAAAGAATTTCCAGATCTCCCTGTCATTTGAAGAACCATCTGCAACTTCTACTACCAAATGTGCCAACAAGATGCCTGCAGAAGAAGATAGTGATCAATTAGTAGCAGAGGAGAATATAGAAACCAAAAGAGAGTTATTATGCATAGAGCTAAATATTATTTTAAACATGGAAAAAGATGAAACACAAATTAGTCTACTACATGCTTTCTTGAATGTCAAAGTTATTCTATCACGATGAATTGCAGCAGTTCCTAGCCAAAGTTTTACAGACAGGAAAATTCATTGGCACGTCCGGTCAATGCATGCATTCGGTTTATTCAAATATGTGTATTCAACCAAGTTATTTATCACTTGTCTAAATTACTCCATAGATCAAATGAGGTAGCAAGTAAAATTATGTAATCATTAATTGTAACCTTGTCAACTGAATTTTTTTAAATGATTACTAGTCATCATCCTTGAGACTTACCATCCTCTTCTACTAAAGATCAGAACTGTCGAGTTCCTCCTCCTTTTTGTCATGTTGCACAGTTATATGCTTAGGATTTGTTGCTCTGATTCTTTTTTTTTATGATTTTATCATTTTACTATAGGGAACATCCACGCCTACACATTACTATGTATTATTTGATGAAAACAAGTTTGGTATAGACAATATTTAAATTCTCGTTCATGTGCTGTCATATATGTACAAATCAATGATTTTTCTAGTAGTTTCTTGCAATGCTATTTCTATTGTAATATATATTTTCTACCACACCACCTATCAAAGAAGTACCTCAACAATATCTACAGAAAAGTTTGGACTCCCTAAAGGCTTCTGGAGTAATTTCATTGAGTTTTTCCTTTCAAGTATTCCTATTGAATTTTGCTTTTGAAAGTCATGATACCTTTCCTTCAATTTGGATTTATATTACTAGTAATACTACTTTTAATTTGTAGATGATTGTGAAGAAAGATCTCTATGACTGTTCACTATTCCATGCAAATAAGCAGTAGAACTATTGCACTAAAAGCTTCGTATGTGTTTTTTAAGCTCTGCAACAAATAACTGACAAAAATATACAACATTTTGACCTTTCACTTTGTGGTGACAGGCGAAAAAAATTTGAATACATTTTAATCATATGAGGAAGTAACACATAAACATATATGGAATCATGTTTAAGTTCCCTGCCAATGTTGTATGGTCCAGTAAGATATTTCATCTAAAACAGTTGAGAAACTCAGAACCTACATATTGCTTGCATGTCCCTAGAAAATATAGCTTACTTTTCAAATTCAAACACACTACATCTTCATAGCAAGTGGAATATTTCTTTATCTTGGTTAAGAGACACAAAAGGTATGCATCTACTGGGTCAGAGAGGATGCTAAACCCAATCTAATTTCTTCTTTCGCCAGCTTGTCAAGTGGATCTTCTCCAATATAGAGGTCAAACAAAGACTGATATAACAGCTTGCTCTGAATGCTGCCAATCTCTTTATCATCAACTATAAGGGAGAAATCAAAACAAATTAGATTTTGCTATTCCAACTATTGTCTATAGTATATGCAAAAAATATGTGAAAAAAATTTCATCTAAAAATTGAAGAAATCAAAAGCAATCCATCTAGAATTGATATGTCCTATCATATTCCAAGTAGAACTTTTCTTCCAAAATGTCACGATTACAATTATAAACTTATATTAATAATTTACTAAGATCAAACATTTTCTTTCTAAGAACATATAGAGGAAAAAGATAATTCAAAATTCTCTTAACGTAAATGCAAAACATCATGAGTAGTTTGGAATCCCCATGAATAATCAAATGAAAAATCCTTTTGCTTGGATAAATTCAGAATTTTAATGAACTAAGAACTAAATTCCATTCAACGACTCATAAAAATCATACTTAGAAAAGAAGGCTAAAAGCCATGCTTCATTTAACTACAGAACTTTCCAGCAGCTTTTAAGACAACCTTGTAGATACAAAGCTTAATGGTAAAATGAGTGCATAAAAACATGAAAGACAATTATATTTTCATTTCCTACCAAAGTTAATTTCTCAGTTTCCACCATTATGTTCTCATCTCCATATTAAGCTTCTGGCTGAGAAAGAAAAAAAGATAACTAAAATAATGCATGGAAGGAGAATATATATCACTTATGAAGTTTAGATAAAAGAGTTTATGGACACAATTATGTGAAGAGAGGAAAAATATCCATACCTTTGATCTCCTTCAAGGTCCTACCATCTGAATGAGAATGATGAAGGATTACATTAAAGAGTTTATAGACACAATTATGTGAAGAGAGGAAAAATATCCATACCTTTGATCTCCTTCAAGGTCCTTCCATCTGAATGAGAATGATGAAGGATTACATTAAAGAGTTTATGGACACAATTATGTGAAGAGAGGAAAAATATCCATACCTTTAATCTCCTTCAAGGTCCTGCCATCTGAATGAGAATGATGAAGGATTACATTAAAG
>VDFB02295932.1:0-19417 GCA_007258455.2 Sequoia sempervirens
CAAAATACGAATTTCATTATAGTGTGAAATCGATCTCACATACATGTCTTTATAACAATGTTATATGCATGATATCAAAGTGCAATGGACTCATAGAAGATAACTCGTACATCAACAAATGAGACAATTATGTAAAGACTCTAGGAGATTATAGGAGAAGTAATTAGATAAATATAAACGTCCCAAACAAAATGGTGAGCAATATTGAAAATCAAACATGAGGGTCCTCAATATTGTAAGAATTGGGGTGTGTAGTGGAGGCCACAACAACTGCTCCCTTCGAAGACACATTCGAGATGCACATTGAGGTATGAAAAACTAGAACCACAAGCATACAAATTGTCCAACAATATCAACAATCAATAAATTTGATTAGCAAGGGTGTGCACTCGACTCAATGAATACTATTATCCTATATCAAGCAACCTATTGATTATGATATGCTATATTTATTATATCAAACATAGGGAAGTAATCTTCTTAAATGGTATTAGTATTGTATGTATAGCTAGAGATTTCTAGGCTTATCTCAGGTAGTTGTTGTTAGAATTGTGGAAAACACGAGCCACAGGATCAAACAACGAACAAAGACACCTTTTATGCAAGAGTTCTGCAAACAATATATGCTTTATTCTTCAACAAGAAAAGGCTACATAATGAACCTCATGAATCTTCAAGGAAAACAAAAGTCCTCAAAGGTTGAGAGTTCAAGAGTAAAATCTCCAGAGTGATAATATAATGAGGGTTGAGTGCTATATAGGAGAAAAACCCTAAAAACATAAAAGTTCACTTTAGTTAACATAGAAAAGCATTTAGTTAACTTAATAAAGAAATCTTAATTTTAGCTTAAGTGCATGAGAATAAATTAGACTAATAATCAATTAAAGGTTAATTAATTATTAGCTAATGCAAGATTACTCTAACACCCCCCTTCAGATGAACTTAGGAAGTAGCTAAAAATCCTAAAAATAGAATGCATGATGGGTTCCGACAAAACAAGGCTTGGTGAGGTACCTATGTAAGGGGAATATGGCGTCAATAGATTAGTAACAATGAATGAATTCAAATTAATTCAAATCAAGATAACAAACCCCACTTACCCATGAAATGTAATTGCAAAGCTTAAGAATCCAAACAAACAAGGTTAACATAAACGAAAGGAATACACAATGAATTCAAAAACTACAATCATACCATCCCATGGTTGAGTGTATTCATGTTGAAAATGGTTGTTGGATTGCTTGATTCAACATGAAGCCTCCATGATTGTAAAAGCTTGATAACGAGGATGATCTAGTATGCAAGTATATGTTTGCTCAATTTGCTTCAATAGTCAATCTGGCATGAACTTTCTACAAATTCTCCAAATTTTTATTATGAGAAGGATGAAGGTTGTTTTATAGATTTATGAGTTTTAGATGAATGATCAAAATGCAACAATGAAAGATTAGAATCAATGGTCTAGGATCGTCGAGAGGAAATAGATTGATTAATTAACTCATCTGATTGATCCAATTAAGGGATTTAATTTGATAATTAGTGGGATTGGAGAAATTAGATTGAGTGTTTAGTGGGATTGAGAAATCAGTGGTCATGATTTATTCAATCAAGATATGTGAGGATGTTTTAATTCATTAAATAATTAATTGATGTTTGAGAGGAAAGTGCAAGATGTGTTTGACTTTAATAAATAAAGGTATATTTATTAATTGACCATGTTGAGTGATTTTGGAGAAATTGAATAATTGATTTAATTATTCATATTTGGAGAAGGGAAGGTAGCTTAATTAAATAATTAACGATAATTATTTAATTAATTTAGATGAATAAGGTATATTAGTGACATAATTAAATATTTTTTGTTTATTTAATTAATTAAGAGGAATAAGGTTAAATTAGGTGTTGACAAGGTGAATTAATTAAACAATCAATATTATTTAATTAATGGAGGAAAATAGGGTGATGTTAAAAAGGGGATTATTGATGCAATTAAAGGGAAATGCAATAATGATAATGGAAAAATGCAATATAGGATGTGTGATATATATGTTAAGCCATTTGTACATGTCTACATTTTCCCCCTCTTTGACACAATGTAATTGATACGTTGTTTCAAAGAATTCAATGTTTGGATCAAGATTGAAAAAAATTAATATGCTCCACTATGCCCCAACGATCAGTGGAAAGATGATAAGATGTTGGCTTGCCCCCTCGAGAGGTTGGCTAGAAAATTTACTTTTTCAGGTTGAGTGCTCAACAAGGTTCCATAGTAGTTTAGATGCATAAAGGACAAAAAATTAGGCCCTAGGGGTTGCTTTTAAGGTTCTGGATGATCATAGGTACTCGCAAAAATGACCTAGAAGGGGTTCTAGGTTAAAAATTAGGGTTTGGGGGGGTTAAATATGAAATTAGGGTAAATTCACCCCTCATTTTCACACTTTGATTTGAGAGAATCTTTCCTTTGGAGAGCTTTTAGATATTTTTAGCCACAAATGTCAATTCACGATGCCTTGAGTTCTAGGAGCACCACACAAAGCGGATGCGGTCAGGTAGTATCGATGATCAGCCGATGCAGGGATTACGATATGCATATCTTTAATTTTCGCTTTTGAGTCCCTTTTGCTTTTGTAATCAATGTTTGAAATTTAGTTTAGGTAATAGCGATAATCTAGGAAAAATATTGATGTTGGCACGATACAACCACTAGCATCATTTTAGGATGGCCTCTTTTGCTAAAGATGATCGCTATTGAAAAATAAAGTCACTTATGCTAAATATGGCCGCTATTGAGTGGTCGCTTTTGCCAATTTGGCCACGCGTTAGGAAAATTTAGGGAAAAGGTTTCTTTTAAAAAATATGGTCGCTATCGCATCTTAAACAGGCGTGTTATCACCAAGGATAGCCACTATTGCTAAAAACAACCACTATTTCCTTAGAAAAAGTGTTCGTGGCTAGTTTAGTTGCAAATTTAAGTTGTTGACTTGATTTTATAGAAATTTTTTGACATTGTGGGTTGAATGCTTGCAGGTCATCCTACATCCTTTATTCATGCAAGAGCGGAGACCTCGGTTGATGGATGGCTTAGCCGCTTTCTAGGAGCTGGAGAGGGATTTCCTTGATGTCATTGGATTACGATACATAGCCTATATACCAATGATTAGGGCTCATCAGGCCGTGATGACTGCTTTGGTAGAGAGAGGAGATTGGAGACCACCACTTTCCATTTGCTGATAGGAGAGTGTACTATTACCCTTGAGGATGTATGGAGGATCTTGAGGATCCCCATTCATGGAGATTTGATTGATTATCATGTTAGGAGGGGTACCTTAGCTATGTAGAGATTACTCGGTGTTCAATAACTTTAGGTGGTTGACTCTGAGATTGACTTGTCTCCATTTGTTGATGACAAAAACCTGGTGGTTATTATTTTGGCAAGATTGATTACTGGCCCCTTGATGCCCAACAAGAGGGATAAGAGGTTTCCCACGGCTGGGGGATTGTGATCAAGTGTCACAACCCGTATTCTTAAACTCAACTATCAAATCAATAAAATTAAATCATTAAAGAAAATTAGAAATACAAATTTTTTGATTTCTTTATTTTAATCTCTAAAATAAATTGAATGGTGGAAAGAAAGTAAAAATAAAAGAAATAATTTTTAAGTACATGCAATCAATTTGCATGTCATGAAACAAAATGTTACATTTTAATAGAAAAATAGACTTTGCTTGAGTAACAGTTGCATGAAGTCTTTGGGCCACTAAGGCCACGATTGAGGAATCTTAGGGAACAACCAATGGTGAGAAACTTATTTATTTTAATCTGTGAATACAATTTTATTTTTAGACCATATCATTGATTTGCATGCATGCAAGTAATGCCAATAAACAAGTCATTAGTGGTGGGTCAAAAAAAAGAAAGGCACATTCAATTCATTTAATGATTGGGAAGGTCATTCGAAGTTTTTTGATGGCATAGCATTGAAAGGTGATGGCCATTTTTCATGAATGGTCGAGTGCATAGGTAAGGGAGGCTTTTCGATTGGTAGAGGCCTGTGAGAAATCTCATTCCCTTCTGGAAGGGAACAAACCACCATTGTTGTTGATCACAAGGTGTATTTAGTAGCAATAAGGCCGAATTTTTCCATATGTGTAAAAAAGTTTAAGTTAGGGATACTTGGCATAGGGGGGAATGGTGCAACATATTGGAAGCGATGAGAAGTTTCAGAAAAAGAAACTTTAGTGCAAATCATCATGCCTTTGGCACATAGTCAAACTTTAACCTTGCCATCGTTCCTTGGGCCTGTGCTAAGATGGAGGTTTTTTATTAGCATATTGACAACCGTCAAGGAGGAACCTATATAAAAGTATGGATGAACCCAAGATAATCATGGAGAGGTAAGGATGAAAATAGTAACTTCCAAAAATTTGTTGATTTTAGATGCTTCCCATGTGATAGATCAATAATATGAAGGGATTTTCTGATGGAAGGTTTGAGTAGATTTATCAGAGGTTTTGATTTGGGGTTGTTTTTATAAAGAGATTATGTTGTAATCTGCTTTATAGTTCTAGAGGATAGATATTTACCTTTATGACTAATATTCTCCTTCTTGGGACATGGTGTTAATTATTCATGTTGATCTTTGATTTTGTGGTTGCACCGTAGAAAAATGGCCCCTTGTCATTTTCACGGTCTTTTAGGGACTTTCTTCACAATGTTTGGTCTATTTTGCTTTTATTTATCGATGTAATATAGCTTGAATATGCACATTTAGGTCCTTAAAATTCAAATTATGACATCTTGTGAAGGTGTTATAAACCATTTCTACACTTTTCTAGAATCTATTCATTATAATTCACCTAAAAATCACCTTTTCAACACTTATCAAGTCCTATTTTGAAGTGTTGTAAAGTCTTGTAACAAGATTTCAGGCTTTTCTAGGCTTAATTTCACTATTTACACCTTTCTTATGCTTTATTTGACCCCTTTATGCACTCATACGACTTAATTAAGTGTATTTTTAAATGTAAGCCCGACAAATAACATTAAATGTGAGTTAATTCCCGACACCCACTTTCTAGCCCAAGGTTGGACCCATTCGCCATGGGTGGCGAATGAGTCCCTCTTGGCTCTAAATTCAAAATAATTCAAATTTTCTTTCGGGTTTTTATTCAAAATTACTTGATGTTGGAATGTGATGAGGTATCAATGGGTCACTAAGGCACAAGAATGTATAAATAAGTGTTTTTCTCCTCATTTTACATCTCCTACAATCTCTCAATCATCAAGTTCACTTGCATTCATCAATTAGCTTTGCATCATTGAATCAAGCATCAATCAAGCATTCAAGAGCAACCATTGACATATCTTCAGATTTTCTTCAACAAGGGTTTGGTAAGTTGATAGAATTTGCATGTTATTTGTTTATCATTCTCCTTGATTTCATTATTTCATTAAGGGTTTGAATACCAAAGTGGGATTTGACCAAGGAAAATCCCTATAACCTAACCCTTAACCATTTTTCCCCTTTTGCATGTGTATTTGTAGACTTGTGTATGCATATTTGACAAGCATTTAGGTGTTGAAAAGTGGACAACAAGTCAACAAAGTGTTTCAAGTCAACTACATCCTATTTCAAGCTTGGAGAAGACATTATGTTTGTTTTCTGTAGATTTGACTTCAGCAACCCGACAAGCAGACAACCTCAGATTTGGTGCTATAGAATTGTCCCATGATTTCTCAAAATTTTGGAGAGGACTCCATTCCTCACCATCAAGTATTTAATGAGTCCCACCTAAGGATGGAAATGTAGATTTTGTCGTATTCTCGATTCGACATTGTAAACTTCTAATTATCGGCGGACTGATTCGCCATTGTGAAGTTTTAATGAGTCCTACTTGTGATTTTCTGTGATCTCAGACAGCATTCAGAAGATTCTAGATTCTCCAATCTCTACCTAGGTGCACTCTGATTCAACCCTTTTCTCTTTTGTTTTGCATTTGTTCATTCATAGTTCATTATTTGCAAACATCACTGTGTTTTCCAACATTGCATAAATCTTAGGTCTTGCATACATAATCAGTCAATTAGTTCATCTAACTACACTTAGTTCATTTCATTCAGTCTAAATAACATCATACATTGCATAATTTGAGTGAACCTACCTAGACTATTGGCTCTACTTTCTCCTTTTAGGTGAAAAACCCTAGAAGTGCTAGAAAGGTTTAGGGTGCCAAAAATCTATAGTTCATTTTGGTGAACCCACATATTGAACACTTTACATTTCTGATTTCAATTGCATCTTGCATCCTAAACTTCATTTTCATTTAATTAGGATATTGTCTTGTTTTTGCATCCTAGGGTTTCTTAACTTGCATTAGTGAAAGACTTATTTAGATTTCATTTTTGCATTGCATATAATTGAAAAACCTGAAAATATACATCTGCATCCTTAATTGGCATTTGAAAAGCATTAGAATCACTTTAAATTTTCTATAAAAAAAAAAAAAAAATCTCATAGTTGGACTCATTTGCCACCCTAGGCGAATCAAATTCTCACCAGCACATATTTGTAGTTTTAAGCATTTTCTGGAATTTTTTTGTGCTTCTATTCTCTATAGTTACTTCCATGTTTTAGTTAGTAGAATTTCTATTCTTTGCATTTTCCATTCCTATATTACCTTGCATTTGCATTCACCCCATCTTTTGTGGTACTTGTATGAGTGTTTGGTGCCCCATTGATAATACTTTAGTGAGACGAAGTTATAGACTCATGGCTTCCTGCGATAGCACTTTCATTGTGGACCTTGGGATCTCAAGAGCTCCTACTCCTAGTATGGACAATGGTGCATTAGGCATGGACAATACCACTTCTATGCCTTCACCTTTCCATCCAATGAATGTTGACACACAAAACAATTCCATCCCGCAAGAAAAGGTCATTAATATTCATGAGGGTTTTGCACACTTACAACAAGACTTGTCCCTTGAAAAAATTTCCACCACTTCCATACCAGCCATAGAAAACCTTCATCGTTTGATTGAAAGTGGTGATGGCTTACAAGTTATGAATTTTTTTTTTGATATTTACAATAAACATGCTTCTTCTAATTCCCAATCAGAAAAAATAGTTCCAAACCAAGGAGGACCTCACATTCATCCCCCTTCAACCATAGCATCTATACCAACTTATACCACTCCTCAGGTTACAACAACTATGCAACAGGTTAGTCATGTGGCTCCTTCTTTCACAATTCCAACTAGCATTTCTAGTTCTATTGTGGCATCACAAATCCCCTCTACCACCTTCACCCCTCTTAGTGTACCTTTCACTTCCCCTCACATTACATACACTCCATCTCCATTTTCCCTTCCACCTCATACCACTTACACCAATCCCATCATTACACAACTCCTTAATATTGTTTCATCCATGCAACAACAAATTTCCACCATTAGCCAAGGTCAAAACACTCCAACCACATATCATGTTCATAGTAGTCCC
Source organism: Sequoia sempervirens (assembly GCA_007258455.2). Classification (NCBI taxonomy): domain Eukaryota; kingdom Viridiplantae; phylum Streptophyta; class Pinopsida; order Cupressales; family Cupressaceae; genus Sequoia; species Sequoia sempervirens. Next base: position 7,505 of record VDFB02295932.1, read on the forward strand.
TTATCCTTAGAAATCTTACACACCCCAATGACACACGGGATAGAATTGCCTAGGTTTGAGAAATATGGAGGTAAAGGAGACCATATTAACCATGGCAATGCTTATACAACTTTATGTAGTGATTTTTTCCTTGATGATAAAATATTAGCCAAACTTTTTCCTAGGACCCTAAAATATACTGCATTAGAGTGGTTTTCAAATTTTCCTAATCATTCCATTTGATCATTTAATGAGCTTGTAGATGCCTTCATAATTCACTTCCAAGTTCAAATGACTCCTAAAAATACAATGGTTGACCTAATGCGTTGTAGAAAACATGTCGATGAAAAAGTAATTGATTTCATTTCACGTTATCAGTCATTGTATTCTCAAGTTGATGTCAAAATTCTTGATTCACATCTGGAGAAGATGTTTATCGAAAACTTGCACACAAACCTTAAGGATAAGTTAACTATGATGAAATTCCCTTCGTTCATGCACTTATGCACAACACTGTGTGAATATCATAACTCGGTTTCAAGTTGTGATTCAAAATCCACTTCTAACCGAGCTAAGAAGTCTAAGCAAAATAATCAAAACAACACACAAAACTTTCACAAACCAAATAGAGGCTTTTTATAGTTCAATCTACCTCCTCAACCGCAAACCCAACCTGTTCCAAGTCAAGTGGCAGTTGTTAAAGCAGTGGTGCTTTATACCTATGGGGACCTGAAGAGATAATTTACTCCCTTACCTGATACCCTCCATAATACAATGAACCAATTACTCCAACAACAAATGATCACTTTCCTACTGTCAAACCACTTGATACCACCAAACTTTACCACCCACCTTTAAACCTAATTCTTATTGCCATTTTCATCACCAAAATGGCCATGACACCAAACAATGTAAGCATCTCAAACACTTAGTTCAAGACCTCATTGATTCTGGGTCATTTGTCCATTGGGTGTCAATGATCAAGGCAATAAGTCTGTTGCACCCCTAACCAGAATTTACAAATTTTCACCAACCCCATGCCTAAACACAATTTCATTTGTTAAGGCTAGTGAACCTTCAAACACTGATGTAATGAATGTTGATACCAATAATGAACAACATGATATAACTCCAAATGTTACCCAAGTTAATCCTATGGATGAACTTGTGGGTGTGATAGATGTTATCCCTCATAAGGGCCCAACCAACAAAACTCTTGATATCACTTTTTCTTCTAAAGATATACTTCAAAAACTTCCTGATGGTCCTCTTTACATAGCCAACAAAATCTATGATAAGCCCACTAATGGGATATTTCGATAAGCTTGATAGATGGTTCCTACGACTTCATCATAGGTGAAGTTAGCTTTTCGATAATCTTGTCCCTTACCTTTTTCATTTCACCTAGAATGATCAGAGATTGGATCCTTGTATATTCCCATGACTCTATTACTGGAGGTCCCAGGACGATGTTCAATGTCGATCTCTTCTTTTTCTATCAAGTCTTGTATGATATTTTTAAGTCTCATATAGTTATTTGTTGTGTGACCAGGCTTGATCTTATGGAATTCACATCAATCATTCTCATTGTACCAAGGGGGTTTAAAGTTTGGTTCATCATAAGTTTTTTTTATTGGGATTGGTTAGCCTGATAAGGTTCTTTTGGATGAGTTTATGCATAACTACCTCAATATTTTCTCACAATGGAGTGAATTTTCTCTTAGGTTAATTATTTTTCCTTGGTGGCCCTCTTTGAATATCTTGACCTTGATTTGTTTGTTGGTTATTCTTTTGGGTTTTTGGAGGATATGTAAGTTGCTTGTTTTGCATTTTTTTTCGGGATAGTTCTCTTGAGCTACTTGGACATTATTATGTGGATTTCTAGGAGGTTGTATATTAACACAAATTTTGCATCTACCACTCCATCGTTGGTAACATTCTTGTTCTTCTCCCATATTTTAGGTTTATTATTACGACTAGAAGCCTGGTCTTTGTTGTTATATAGTTTAATGATTCCCATCTATGAGATCTCTTTTGATGAGTAAACCTTTTTCAATGGTTTCTTCAAAATTATTTGGGCACAACATGGTGAGTTGGTAGCTAATGTTCACTTGTATGTTAGCGACAAATATTTCCACGAGTCATTTCTTAGGAACGAGCGAACTACATTTGCTAGATTTATGTCTCCATCTCTGTAGGTAAGAAGCAAAGGATTCCCCTTTGCTTTGTTTGATTTTGTATAGGCCAGGGACATGTCCTGCTCTATGTTGTAGGAAAAATTAACAAATTTATCTGACAACTCATCAAAGGTTTTGATACCGAGTGGCAGATGAGAGAACCACTTGATAGCGGCACTGCCAAAACTTCATGGGAAAAGCCTCATTAAATAGGTGTCATTGTGTTGTACATCCATGCAAGCTACTGGGCATTCTCGCATGTGTTCTATTGGATCTCCTCTTCTCCTGTATTATCAAATTTTGGTATTTCAAAGATCTTAGGGAAAGGTATCATGGATATGGAATGATCAAAGGGATATGGAAATATGTCTTGTTGAGCATAGCTCTTCTTCAGTTTTCCAATTTGAATTTCTGATAGCCTTTGGTTTATATTTTGGATCTGTAAGGTTACATCATCACTTGGTGTGTTTATTTGATAAGGAGAGGCGTTATAACCTTGTTTCCCCACAATGTTGTGTGTGTTATATTGTGGGGTTTGTATATATGAGGGCCCTTGGTCCATGTTGTGAGTGTAGGATGATGGATGGGGTCCTTGAGGACCGATGTGGGTGTGTCATGGATTGAGGGTATGATGTTGTTGTCGTTGATGTATGGTGTGTTGTTGTTGAGGTATGTTGTGTTGTTGTTGAGATGTGTAGGTTTGATATGGTGATGGAGGTTGTTGTGTGTCAATGTTGTGTTGTGGAGGATTGGGTGCTTGATTTTGAAGGTGTGTGTTTTTTTGTGATTGAACATACATTTGATGGTGGGCATTGACATATGGTGGTGCTGAAACATATGTTTGATGTTGAGGATTTTGGGTAGACGATGATCCATATTGATATTGTGTGTTAGGATCATAGTATTGTTGTTGATGCATGTATTAAGTTTGATTTTGAACATTTCCTTGGTACATGCTTTGATATTGTGGTTTTTGATATATGTGTTGTCCTTGAGGTGGGTTGTTAGCCTGTAGTGGTGGTTATAAATGGTTGTTACCTTGTTGGTCCACTACATGTTGTTGTCTTCGTGGAATATTTCCCATGTTTTGCATATTAATATTGGGACCTTGTTGTTGGGTGTTCCAAGATGTCTCATATATGTTGGGTCCCATTGTATTATTTTTAACATTATGTGGTGGCATGCTTTGACTTGTCAATATGTTTGGATTTTATTGAGCCTGTTGAGCTACCACAACTTGTTCAAATTGTGAGGGATGTCTCTACAATGTATTCTCCACATTTTGGGGGAAATATTGATCATTCGTAAGTGATTTTGAGAAAAAAGGAAGTATCTTGGGATCTGTTGTTGCTTTGGGTATTTGTCTCACCACCTATTGGTCTCCCAAAGGAATGAGATTGGGATCCTTAATAATTTCAATGTTAAAGTTTGTAGGTAGCTTGGCGCCACTTTGTGCTAGTTTGAGGAAATATGTGTTTGGATCCTTTCCAATCATTTTGTCCATTATTTTTTGCATTTTTGGATCTTGGGAGTGCTCTAAAAGTACTTCGTCAGTGATTTTCTCGTCACTATAATACTCCTTTGTGATCATATCTATATGATTAGGAGGCCAATTTTGTTGCCTAGAAATTTTTTCTTGAATTTTAAGGCGAATGTCAGCATCACTAGGTGGTTAATTTGGTTGATCTTTGAATGTTGGTTGTTATTTGGGAGTTAAGTATGTCTTAGGATCATAACCACATGGTTGAGATTCCTCATTGGTGGTATTGGTGTTTGGTACACTAGAGTTTCTTTTGTTGGCTTCCATTTTCTTTTTATATTGCAATATCATTGTAGTCATAAATGAACTCAAAAGACCTTGGTAAGTTTGAGATAACAACTTATGGAAATGGGATGACATTTTTTTTTCAGATTTTGTTTGACAAAATGATGACAAAGGGGATGTGTGTATACCTTTTGGAAAACTTTTGTTGGTTGTTTGTTATTGATTGATGTTGGGATAGTTGGAAAATCAAGTTTGATGTTGGATGGCAAGATTTTGCTACTCAACCCTATGATAAGAGTGTGAGTGGATGTTTGATGTTTTGATTTGATGCTAGTTTAGAACACAAGCTTCACAAGATTCAAATCGATTTTTTTTATGTCTTAGAGAATATGGTAATTTCTTTACTTGAACTAGCTATGAGGTTGCAAGTAAAGGTTGTTGTAAGACAATAGGAAGACGATGGTTTGATTTCTTGTGTTCAATACGTGTCCAAGACTAGGTTGATGTTTGGTTGTTGATGGTGATGATGATAGAATATGGTGCAAGTTTGATTTTGAGGTTGTGTCCAAAATATGATAGTTACAAACCCTATGTAAACCAAGTTCGAAGAGTGGGATGATGATATTGGATTGTGTAAGTATAGATCCAATGATGACAATGTTGTTTGGCAGCTGAATAAAGTTTTAGGCCAATATTTTGAAATTAGGTTTTTGAAAAATTCTGAGGAAATCTTGTAAGTGAAACAAGTATAGCAATAGCGGCAGACAGATAGGTTGATAGCGATTCTATTTTTAGGATAGTTGCGATAAAATTACAAAAGTGAACCTATTTTAATAGTGACTATCATACAAACAGTTGTAGAAAAAGCAGAAAAATGTACAACAACAAGTAGATTTTAGGTCAACTGCGATAATTTTTTTGGAATGATAGTGGTAAAGTTCTAAGATAGTAGCGACAAAATTGCACAATAGCGACTATGTTTCAACAGTTTCCAATTTTTTGATGGTAGTTTTTTTTGATAAGTTTGCAAGTTTTGATGTTTGTTTGGTCTAATGTCTGAGATAATGTATTTAAGATACAAATGAAAACATAACAAAGAAAGTGTATGAATCAATCGTAATGTTTTAAATGTTGATAGGCCAAAATCAACCCAATTTGACTAGTGATAACACATCAAAAATATTCAAGCATTTTTATCCCTAAGGTCAAAGCCAATGGTAACACTTTCAGACTCACAACTTGGAATCTCCTTCAACTCAAGGGTAGGGACACCCAAAGTGGCGTATACACTTTTTCTTTGCAAGAGCGAACAAATAGGGGCCTCCTGGCATGGAAGGATAACCCAAATCACCCTTTCCCTAGAAAGCTACAAGTAGCTTATGCTAAGCCAAGGATTTTTGTCTCATCTCAAGGGAGTTCATATGGTGATTAAAAACTTTAGGGTGCAGTATGCATCCCTTGCACTGAAAATGTCACTAACACACGGTCAATCAATAAGGTGGGTAACTAAAATAAGGTGTTTAGTCGTTGCTAGAGAACTTGATGCCTTGTGAGCATCTAGTAAGCCACTTAAGTCTTTAACCAATCCTTCTAGGGGCACTATATACCAATTGGGTACCTCCCCTTTCTAAATGGCACTATCGATAAGGTACTCGTTAGTTAAATCTTGGCTTTCACCTTAACTTATTTATATAGAGGTTCAAGGGAAAACCCACTTTGGGTTGCCTTTGAGTTCTATGGGATGTATCTCGTAGGAAAGCCTTATCTAAAAAGGGAATGATGTAAAAAAATACAAAGAGCCCAAAGTGTTTCTCATCACCCAGGATCATCCAAAGACGCAGGGGGAGAGGATATGCACTTGGCTTGCCAATCACGGTAGACACAGTGGATAATTTATTATACTTTTATTTTAAGCCCAAAATGATGTGTTATAGATAAAAATTTGTGTTCTAAAAGCACCAATTTCAAATATTAGAGACTTCAAACACTTTCTACAAATTCTATGAACCAATTTGTTATCATTGCAATCCGATTTTTAAGCCCAAATGAAATGTTTGATTTTAAACACCAAAATGAAATGTGAAGATTGTAGGAAAATTTTAATGCACCAAATCCAAGTGTTCAAGTTGTATTTTTCAATTTTAGTGCACCAAAATGAAACATGAAGATTTGTAGATAAATTTTAATGCACCAAATCAATGTGTTCAAGTTGTATTGTTCAATTTGAGTGCACCAAGGGAAAATGAATTCATTTTAAAGCACCAAATGTAAATGTTTAAAAACTTAAAAATATCCATACAAATGCTTGAAAATTAAGAGTCTTGGATCATTTGTCAACCCTACAAGCAAAATGATTAATAGTTTACCAACAATATGTCATTACCCTACAAGAGCTGCACCAACAATGTCAAATAAACTCAAAACACAACAAATAGAAATTGCATTAGGGTCAAGTAAAAAATTGAAAATCCAAGAACTTTTGACAAAATGAAACAGGAAAATGAAAGCATATAATAGCGACTCTGTTACCTATGATGGCGGCTCTGTAACTGGTGTGATAGCAACTTTGTCAGATGATAGTGATCGAGAAATAGTACAATAGCAACTCTATTACTAACAATAGTGGCTCTATTACTAACAATAGCGACCTTGCAATAACAGTTAGGTAAAAACCTATCAATAGAACAAACAAAAGTGACTAGTTTTGGCAATAACGACCAGATTTTAGGACAATCGTGGTAGTGAAATAAGATGATAGTGGCCTTCTTCTAGACGATACCAGCTTTGTTCCTACACACAATGTCAGAAAAAGTGATAGGGGCTATGTTCCTGCAATGGTGACTAAAAAAATGACAACTACGTTTGGATTTAGGATTGTAGCAACCTAGTTTGACAAAAGTGATTTTTGAAAATGACAACAATGATAACTTTAAGAAACCCCCCTCAAAAGAGATATAAAATATTGGTGAATATTTTATTTTTTAGGAAAATATATTCATTTCTATTGTCGAATATTTCTTTTTTTTAAAAAAAAATTATTAATTTTATTGGCGAATTGTTTTACATCACTAAAATTTTGTAGAAAATTTTGGCGAATCTTGAAAAATATTAGGAAAATACATTAATTATGATGGTGAATCTATCCAATCTAAAAAAAATTCTCATGGCAAAGTAGGGGCCCGAGGGTGGAAATTGTCAATGGGTTGAAGCGGTAGACTATAATATTTACTTTCCACCATTGTTTTAAAATATAATATAATGGCCCTCATATTCTGCAAGGTAAAATGTACCCATGATCTGTAATTCTCATGGAGCTTAAAATTACTTTTAGATCATTGATCTAACGACCCTTGTACTCTATAAGGTAAAATTTACCAACAATCTATAATGCGCATGAGACCCAAAATGGTGGGCCCCATGAGCATTACAAATCATGGGTACATTTTACCTCATGGAATATAATAAGGTCCATTAGATTATATTATAAATCAATGGTGGAAACTAAATATTAGAAATATGGTCCTAAAACAACTAATAATTATGATATACTAACTGATCTAATCATGTATCAAATATTGTGGTGAATTTTTGAGTTAAACTTTTTAATAAAATAAATTATTTGGCAATTTAAATAAGACTATAATAAAATTTTGTAAAAATGTGGCGATTCAATTCATGTTGTAGCTTGAACTATCGGCTAATTTTGGATTCCCAAATTTAAACTATTAGCCACTAAAAAAATCACTAGATGACAGCAGTCCAGAACCTGTAACTAATCACAACACTTGATGGAAATGTTAGAGTTAAGGACCTAGGTCCCACCGAGTATGCCAAAATGTGTAAGGGGAATATGGTGTTAATAGATTAGTAACAATGAATGAATTCAAATCAATTCAAAACAAGATCTAGCAAGTTACTCTTACCCATGAAATGCAATTTCAAAGCTTAAGAATACAAACAAGAAAGGTTAACATAAAAAAATGAAACACACAATGAATTCAAAAACTACAATCAGACCATCCCATGGTTGAGTGTATTCATTTTGAGGATGGATGTTTGATTGTTTGATTCAACATGAAGCCTCTGTGATTGCAAAAGCTTGATAACAAGGATGATCTAGTAGCAAGTATATGTTTGCTCAATTTTCTTCATTATTCAATCTAACATGACCTTTCTACAAATTCTCCAAATTTTCATTATGAGAAGGATGAAGGTTGTTTTATAGATTTACAAGTTTCAGATGAATTATCAAGATGCAACAATGAAAGATTTGAATCAACAGTCGAAAACCATTGAGAGGAAATAGATTGATTAGTTAACTCATATGATTGATCCAATTAAGGGATTTTATTGGATAATGAGTGGGATTGGATTGAATGATTAGTAGGATTGGATAAACTAGATTGAGTGTTTAGTGGGATTGGGAAATTAGATTGAGAAATCAATGGTCATGATATATTTAATCAGGATATGTGAGGATGTTTTAATTAATTAAATAATTAATGAATGTTTGAGAGGAATGTGCAAGATGTGTTTGACTTTAATAAATAAAGGTATATTTATTAATTGACCATGTTGAGTGATTTTAGGGAAATTGAATAATTGATTTAATTATTCAAATTTGGAGAAGGGAAAGTAGCTTAAATAAATAATTAATGATAATTATTTAATTAATTTAGATGAATAAGGTATGCTAGTGACATAATTAAATATTTTTTGTTTATTTAATTAATCACGAGGAATAATTTTAAATTAGGTGATGACATGGTGAATTAATTAAACAATTCAAGATTATTTAATTAATAGAGGAGACTAGGGTTAATGATGCAAATGATGTTAAAAAGGGGATTATTGATGCAATTAAAGTGAAATGAAATAATGATAATGAAAGTACTACCGATAATGGAAAAATGTAGTTTAGGATGTGTGATATGCGTTAAGCCATTTTTACATGTCTACAGTACCCATGTATAAACAAAAGATCTCTCACAATTACAGAAAAGGAGAAAACCATAGTGGGAGAAAACTCCTCTCGAAAAGAGGGAAAGGAAAATAAAGGATGGAAAAAACCTCCAACTCTAGGTGTGAAGGACTAAAAAGCCTCCAACCAAACAATGTCCTGGAAAAGAGGAACATGTAGAACATCGTTGAAGCACGAAGCTATAGATTATTGTCGAAAGATGAATAATATGGTGCTGAAATGGCAAACCTCTAGAAACAAGAATGCAAGAGTTTCCATATGGTAAATGATCCATCTCACTAAAATACATGTAACCAGCTACTGATGTACGTTGCATCTGAATGTACATATGAACAAGAACTAGATACATAAATCACTCCAATTGTGAAACCAAGGAAGCATTAGCACCAATAGTAGAATCCCCCCCCCCATAATGTTGAAAAGGGAGATCCATGATAGTTACACTGAAACTATGTGAAACCAAAGAAGTGTATGTAGGAGAAACAACCTACAAATAAAAGGGTGTACAAACTAAGACACACAAGCATGAGGCAAGAATCACCAAGATTCACTGTTTTCGTGGAAGGAACACTCACTTGACAAGGGTGTGATGGAAAACCAAAGGAAAACATCAACCCCCCATGGCACTTTATATCATAGTGCAAATATAAAAGGCACAACAGGATGTGTGAAAATCCCCAAAAAATATACACCAGAATGACACTTTATCTCAGTGCGTTTACAAAAGAGAATTTTCATGAAAAAGATGTCTACAATGCCAAAATAGGATAGAATACTGGAAATACATATAGAATAGCCAAAAATGAGTCATACCATGCAAACAAAAAAATTTCAGGAGCTGAAGTGTCCAAGTAATTCAATAGAGTGTGAAAATAAAAAATCTAAATAAAATGTACTTGAAGATAAATCTAGAAAAATTTCATATATGGTTGTGAAGAGATCTAAAAGACGGTTCCAATGCCACTAGAATAGCGAAAAATAAAGAATCTGGTCAAAAGTTACAAGCCCGGACTGGAAATAACACCTTTGATTTAAACAAGCTATAGAATGCACCAGTAAAACAAAAATTAAAAAACTAGCACCATTGGATAGTGCTTAGAACCAACTTTCCGACAATATCTTTTTTGCCCAATTTCGATACCCAACCAAAAAGTTATGCTCATTTTCCCAATTTTTCCTATTTTGCAAATAAAAGCAATTTATTTTTAGCCCCCCTAGGGGCTAGGCACTGGTTTCCCATACCTAATCTTAGGGTAGCTGGATTTTTGTTGGTTTTGTTGTTTTTGATTTAAAAAAAGAAAAAGAAAAACAAAATAAAGAAAAAACAACAAAAAAGATTTCAAATTTTCTCTTGTAACCGTAGTTGAAAAAACCTCATAAACCGAGAAGGGGTTCACTGAATCTACGCTATGATGTACCATGTTAGGATTGTAAAAAATCACAAAACCACGAGCCATAGGATAAAACAATGAACACAGACACCTTCCACACAAGAGATCTGCAAACAATATGTGCAATATTCCTCAACAAGAAAAACCTATAGAATGAACCTCAAGAATCTTCAAGAAAAACAAAAGTCCTCAAAGGTTGAGAGTTCGAGAGTGAATATATGAGATAATACAATGAGGGTTGAGTGCTATATAGGAGAAAAACCCTAAAAATATAAAAGCTCACTTCAGTTAACATAGAAAAGCACTTAGTTAACTTAATAAAGAAATCCTAAGTTTAGCTTAAGTTCATGAGAATAAATTAGACCAATAATCAATTAAAGATTAATTAATTATTAGCTAATGCATGATTACTCTAACAATTGTGTATAACAAAGAAAAAAATCTTTGCAAATACAAATAAATATATTCTATGAACTTCAATCAAACAAGAATTGTATAAAAATTCCTACGAGTCTACTATTGATGCTAAGCTTAATAGTTACTTCATTAATAACAACAAACTAAATGAAATAAGTAAATTTAGCTAAGGTTGATAAAATCATAAAACTAACATGATTAGAGCATAGATACAGTTCACTTCAAGTTGGTCCTTGCTTGGGTAAACTATATCTGTCATGCCTACCCAATAAAAATGAAGAATTGAATACTAATACCTTACAGAGTAATTTTCTCACATCGAAAGATTAAAGGTAGTTAAGAGTAAACCCAAGCAAAATATCCTTCTAAAGGTTCTGCTTGTTGAAACTATATAAGAAATACATTAGTTATTGATCGATGTAGACAAGTTCAACTTTTAAGTAACAAAACATTAACCATCACCCATATTCATAGATGAATTGAAGTAATAATTCCATCTTCCTGTTGATTACAACTATTCCAAATTTAATTAATCATAAAATAACTTTTCTAATGTTATTCCACGTTGCGAATTCCCTATCTCAAACAGTTAGGATGCAAAGCAGACCTACTTATGATACATATGAAAATCCATGTGATTTGAAATATATATTTTTTAAGACAAGAAACAAATCTAAATTTTATACTCCAGTAGCTATAGAACTCTTTCACCTTGGGAGCGAAGTATTTTGTCAATGTTAGTCTCCTTTCTTTGCTTATCTTTGCAGTATTTTGTTAATACCCCGAGGTATAAAATAAATCCCCATTACTCACAACATTTCAAGATAAGCTCTATTGAAAATTCCATGATTTCTTCTAAAGTTAATCTAATTCCCAGTAACATCATTGTAAGGGCTTTACACCGGTAGTAAAATCTCACACAAAGCAATCCTCCCTTTAAGCTCACACAGAGCATTTCATGACTCACATAGAGTCGGGCTGGCTCACACAGAGCACTATTATTTTTTGATACCCAAATAAATCTAAATTTTCTTTACCAGTTAAAAAAATCACTATTGAATCAAATGTAAATAAATCTTCAATTTCATTATCCATCTGAGCATTCCATAGTTTGAACTGAATAAGAAAATTTCAACCAGAACAGTTACCTTACCCCTCTTTTTTTTTTTTTTTTGTTTGTTCACCGACTCTCCTCTTCTTACT
>VDFB02295933.1:0-22871 GCA_007258455.2 Sequoia sempervirens
TTTCATTTCACCTAGAATAATCAGAGATTGGATCCTTGTATATTCCCATGACTCTATTACTGGAGGTCCTAGGACGATGTTCAATGTCGATCTCTTCTTTTTCTATCAAGTCTTGTATGATGTTTTTAAGTCTCATACAGTTATTTGTTGTGTGACCAGGCTTGATCTTATGGAATTCACATCAATCATTCTCATTGTACCAAGGGGGTTTAAAGTTTGGTTCATCATAAGTTTTTTTATTGGGATTGGTTAGCCTGATAAGGTTCTTTTGGACGAGTTTATGCATAACTACCTCAAGATTTTCTCACAATGGAGTGAATTTTCTCTTAGGTTAATTATTTTTCCTTGGTGGCCCTCTTTGAATATCTTGACCTTGATTTGTTTGTTGGTTATTCTTTTGGGTTTTTGGAGGATATGTAAGTTGCTTGTTTTGCATTTTTTTTGGGGATAGTTCTCTTGAGCTACTTGGACATTATTATGTGGATTTCTAGGAGGTTGTATATTAACACAAATTTTGCATCTACCACTCCATCGTTGGTAACATTCTTGTTCTTTTCCCATATTTTAGGTTTATTATTATGACTAGAAGCCTAGTCTTTGTTGTTATATAGTTTAATGATTCCCATCTATGAGATCTCTTTTGATGAGTAAACCTTTTTCAATGGTTTCTTCAAAATTATTTGGGCACAACATGGTGAGTTGGTAGCTAATGTTCACTTGTATGTTAGCGACAAAGATTTCCACGAGTCATTTCTTAGGAACAAGCGAACTACATTTGCTAGATTTATGTCTCCATCTCTATAGGTAAGAAGCAAAGGATTCCCCTTCACTTTATTTGATTTTGTATCGGCCAGGGACATGTCCTGCTCTATGTTGTAGGAAAAATGATTAACAAATTTATCTGACAACTCATCAAAGGTTTTGATATCGAGTGGCAGATGAGAGAACCACTTGATAGTGGCACTGCCAAAACTTCATGGGAAAAGCCTCATTAAATAGGTGTCATTGTGTTGTACATCCATGCAAGCTATTGAGAATTCTCGCATGTGTTCTATTGGATCTCCTCTTCTCCTGTATTATCAAATTTTGGTATTTCAAAGATCTTAGGGAAAGGTATCATGGATATGGAATGATCAAAGGGATATGGAAATATGTCTTGTTGAGCATAGCTCTTCTTCGGTTTTCCAATTTGAATTTCTGATAGCCTTTGGTTTAGATTTTGGATCTGTAAGGTTACATCATCACTTGGTGTGTTTATTTGATAAGGAGAGGCGTTATAACCTTGTTTCCCCACAATGTTGTGTGTGTTATATTGTGGGGTTTGTATATACGAGGGCCCTTGGTCCATGTTGTGAGTGTAGGATGATGGATGGGGTCCTTGAGGACCGATGTGGGTGTGTCATGGATTGAGGGTATGATGTTGTTGTCGTTGATGTATGGTGTGTTGTTGTTGAGGTATGTTGTGTTGTTGTTGAGATGTGTAGGTTTGATATGGTGATGGAGGTTGTTGTGTATCAATGTTGTGTTGTGGAGGATTGGGTGCTTGATTTTGAAGGTGTGTGTTTTTTTGTGATTGAACATACATTTGATGGTGGGCATTGACATATGGTGGTGCTAAAACGTATGTTTGATGTTGAGGATTTTGGGTAGACGATGATCCATATTGATATTGTGTGTTAGGATCATAGTATTGTTGTTGATGCATGTATTAAGTTTGATTTTGAACATTTCCTTGGTACATGCTTTGATATTGTGGTTTTTGATATATGTGTTGTCCTTGAGGTGGGTTGTTAGCTTGTAGTGGTGGTTATAAATGGTTGTTACCTTGTTGGTCCACTACATGTTGTTGTCTTCGTGGAATATTTCCCATGTTTTGCATATTAATACTGGGACCTTGTTGTTGGGTGTTCCAAGATGTCTCATATATGTTGGGTCCCATTGTATTATTTTTAACATTATGTGGTGGCATGCTTTGACTTGTCAATATGTTTGGATTTTATTGAGCCTGTTGAGCTACCACAACTTGTTCAAATTGTGAGGGATGTCTCTACAATGTATTCTCCACATTTTGGGGGAAATATTGATCATTCGTAAGTGATTTTGAGAAAAAAGGAAGTATCTTGGGATCTGTTGTTGCTTTGGGTATTTGTCTCACCACCTATTGGTCTCCCAAAGGAATGAGATTGGGATCCTTAATAATTTCAATGTTAAAGTTTGTAGGTAGCTTGGCGCCACTTTGTGCTAGTTTGAGGAAATATGTGTTTGGATCCTTGCCAATCATTTTGTCCATTATTTTTTGCATTTTTGGATCTTGGGTGTGCTCTAAAAGTACTTTGTCAGTGATTTTCTCATCACTATAATACTCCTTTGTGATCATACCTATATGATTAGGAGGTCAATTTTGTTGCCTAGAAATTTTTTCTTGAATTTTAAGGCGAATGTCAGCATCACTAGGTGGTTAATTTGGTTGATCTTTGAATGTTGGTTGTTATTTGGGAGTTGAGTATGTCTTAGGATCATAACCACATGGTTGAGATTCCTCATTGGTGGTATTGGTGTTTGGTACACTAGAGTTTCTTTTGTTGGCTTCCATTTTCTTTTTATATTGCAATATCGTTGTAGTCATAAATGAACTCAAAAGACCTTGGTAAGTTTGAGATAACAACTTATGGAAATGGGATGACATTTTTTTTTCAGATTTTGTTTGATAAAATGATGAAAAAGGGGATGTGTGTATACCTTTTGGAAAAATTTTGTTGGTTGTTTGTTATTGATTGATGTTGGGATAGTTGGAAAATCAAGTTTGATGTTGGATGGCAATATTTTGCTACTCAACCCTATGATAAGAGTGTGAGTGGATGTTTGATGTTTTGATTTGATGCTAGTTTAGAACACAAGCTTCACAAGATTCAAATCAAATTTTTTTATGTCTTAGAGAATATGGTAATTTCTTTACTTGAACTAGCTATGAGGTTGCAAGTAAAGGTTGTTGTAAGACAATAGGAAGACGATGGTTTGACTTCTTGTGTTCAATACGTGTCCAAGACTAGGTTGATGTTTGGTTGTTGATGGTGATGATGATAGAATATGGTGCAAGTTTGATTTTGAGGTTGTGTCCAAAATATGATAGTTACAAACCCTATGTAAACCAAGTTCGAAGAGTGGGATGATGATATTGGATTGTGTCAGGATAGATCCAATGATGGCAATGTTGTTTGGCAGCTGAATAAAGTTTTAGGCCAATATTTTGAAATTAGGTTTTTGAAAAATTCTGAGGAAATCTTGTAAGTGAAACAAGTATAGCAATAGCGGCATACAGATAGGTTGATAGCGATTCTATTTTTAGGATAGCTGCGATAAAATTACAAAAGTGAACCTATTTTAATAGTGACTATCATACAAACAGTTGTAGAAAAAGCAGAAAAATGTACAACAACAAGTAGATTTTAGGTCAACTGCGATAATTTTTTTGGAATGATAGTGGTAAAGTTCTAAGATAGTAGCGACAAAATTGCACAATAGCGACTATGTTTCAACAATTTCCAATTTTTTGATGGTAGTTTTTTTTGATAAGTTTGCAAGTTTTGATGTTTGTTTGGTCTAATGTCTGAGATAATGTATTTAAGATACGAGTGAAAACACAATAAAGAAAGTGTATGAATCGATCGTAATGTTTTAAATGTTGATAGGCCAAAATCAACCCAATTTGACTAGTGATAACACATCAAAAATATTTCAAGCATTTTTATCCCTAAGGTCAAAGCCAATGGTAACACTTTCAGACTCACAACTTGGAATCTCCTTCAACTCAAGGGTAGGGACACCCAAAGTGGCGTATACACTTTTTCTTTGCAAGAGCGAACAAATAGGGGCCTCCTGGCATGGAAGGATAACCCAAATCACCCTTTCCCTAGAAAGCTACAAGTAGCTTATGCTAAGCCAAGGATTTTTGTCTCATCTCAAGGGAGTTCATATGGTGATTAAAAACTTTAGGGTGCAGTATGCATCCCTTGCACTGAAAATGTCGCCAACACACGGTCAATCAATAAGGTGGGTAACTAAAATAAGGTGTTTAGTCGTTGCTAGAGAACTTGATGCCTTGTGAGCATCCAATAAGCCACTTAAGTCTTTAACCAATCCTTCTAGGGGCACTATATACCAATTGGGTACCTCCCCTTTCTAAATGGAACTATCGATAAGGTACTCGTTAGTTAAATCTTGGCTTTCGCCTGAACTTATTTATATAGAGGTTCAAGGGAAAACCCACTTTGGGTTGCCTTTGAGTTCTATGGGATGTATCTCGTAGGAAAGCCTTATCTAAAAAGGGAATGATGTAAAAAAATACAAAGAGCCCAAAGTGTTTCTCATCACCCAGGATCATCCAAAGACGCAGGGGGAGAGGATATGCACTTGGCTTGCCAATCACGGTAGACACAGTGGATAATTTATTATACTTTTATTTTAAGCCCAAAATGATGTGTTATAGATAAAAATTTGTGTTCTAAAAGCACCAATTTCAAATATTAGAGACTTCAAACACTTTCTACAAATTCTATGAACCAATTTGTTATCATTGCAATCCGATTTTTAAGCCCAAATGAAATGTTTGATTTTAAACACCAAAATGAAATGTGAAGATTGTAGGAAAATTTTAATGCACCAAATCCAAGTGTTCAAGTTGTATTTTTCAATTTTAGTGCACCAAAATGAAACATGAAGATTTGTAGATAAATTTTAATGCACCAAATCAATGTGTTCAAGTTGTATTGTTCAATTTGAGTGCACCAAGGGAAAATGAATTCATTTTAAAGCACCAAATGTAAATGTTTAAAAACTTAAAAATATCCATACAAATGATTGAAAATTAAGAGTCTTGGATCATTTGTCAACCCTACAAGCAAAATGATTAATAGTTTACCAACAATATGTCATTACCCTACAAGAGCTGCACCAACAATGTCAAATAAACTCAAAACACAAAAAATAGAAATTGCATTAGGGTCAAGTAAAAAATTGAAAATCCAAGAACTTTTGACAAAATGAAACAGGAAAATGAAAGCATACAATAGCGACTCTGTTACCTATGATGGCGGCTCTGTAACTGGTGTGATAGCAACTTTGTCAGATGATAGTGACCAAGAAATAGTACAATAGCATCTCTATTACTAACAATAGTGGCTCTATTACTAACAATAGCGACCTTGCAATAACAGTTAGGTAAAAACCTATCAATAGAACAAACAAAAGTGACTAGTTTTGGCAATAACGACCAGATTTTAGGACAATCGTGGCAGTGAAATAAGATGATAGTGGCCTTCTTCTAGACGATACCAGCTTTGTTCCTACACATAATGTCAGAAAAAGCGATAGGGGCTATGTTCCTGCAATGGTGACTAAAAAAATGACAACTACGTTTGGATTTAGGATTGTAGCAACCTAGTTTGAAAAAAGTGATTTTTGAAAATGACAACAATGATAACTTTAAGAAACCCCCCTCAAAAGAGATATAAAATACTGGTGAATATTTTATTTTTTAGGAAAATATATTCATTTCTATTGTCAAATATTTCTTTTTTTAAAAAAAAAATTATTAATTTTATTGGCGAATTGTTTTACATCACTAAAATTTTGTAGAAAATTTTGGCGAATCTTGGAAAATATTAGGAAAATACATTAATTATGATGGTGAATCTATCCAATCTAAAAAAAATTCTCATGGAAAAGTAGGGGCCCAAGGGTGGAAATTATCAATGGGTTGAAGCGGTAGACTATAATATTTACTTTCCACCATTGTTTTAAAATATAATATAATGGCCCTCATATTCTGCAAGGTAAAATGTACCCATGATCTGTAATTCTCATGGAGCTTAAAATTACTTTTAGATCATTGATCTAATGACCCTTGTACTCTATAAGGTAAAATTTACCAACAATCTATAATGCTCATGAGACCCAAAATGGTGGGGCCCATGAGCATTACAAATCATGGGTACATTTTACCTCATGGAATATAATAAGGTCCATTAGATTATATTATAAATCAATGGTGGAAACTAAAGATTAGAAATATGGTCCTAAAACAACTAATAATTATGATATACTAACTGATCTAATCATGTATCAAATATTGTGGTGAATTTTTGAGTTAAATTTTTTAATAAAATAAATTATTTGGCAATTTAAATAAGACTATAATAAAATTTTGTAAAAATGTGGCGATTCAATTCATGTTGTAGCTTGAACTATCAGCTAATTTTGGATTCCCAAATTTCAACTATTAGCCACTAAAAAAATCACTAGATGACAGCAGTCCAGAACCTGTAACTAATCACAACACTTGATGGAAATGTTAGAGTTAAGGACCTAGGTCCCACCGGGTATGCCAAAATGTGTAAGGGGAATATGGTGTTAATAGATTAGTAACAATGAATGAATTCAAATCAATTCAAAACAAGATCTAGCAAGTTACTCTTACCCATGAAATGCAATTTCAAAGCTTAAGAATACAAACAAGAAAGGTTAACATAAAAAAATGAAACACACAATGAATTCAAAAACTACAATCAGACCATCCCATGGTTGAGTGTATTCATTTTGAGGATGGATGTTTGATTGTTTGATTCAACATGAAGCCTCTGTGATTGCAAAAGCTTGATAACAAGGATGATCTAGTAGCAAGTATATGTTTGCTCAATTTTCTTCATTATTCAATCTAACATGACCTTTCTACAAATTCTCCAAATTTTCATTATGAGAAGGATGAAGGTTGTTTTATAGATTTACAAGTTTCAGATGAATTATCAAGATGCAACAATGAAAGATTTGAATCAACAGTCGAAAACCATTGAGAGGAAATAGATTGATTAGTTAACTCATATGATTGATCCAATTAAGGGATTTTATTGGATAATGAGTGGGATTGGATTGAATGATTAGTAGGATTGGATAAACTAGATTGAGTGTTTAGTGGGATTGGGAAATTAGATTGAGAAATCAATGGTCATGATATATTTAATCAGGATATGTGAGGATGTTTTAATTAATTAAATAATTAATGAATGTTTGAGAGGAATGTGCAAGATGTGTTTGACTTTAATAAATAAAGGTATATTTATTAATTGACCATGTTGAGTGATTTTAGGGAAATTGAATAATTGATTTAATTATTCAAATTTGGAGAAGGGAAAGTAGCTTAAATAAATAATTAATGATAATTATTTAATTAATTTAGATGAATAAGGTATGCTAGTGACATAATTAAATATTTTTTGTTTATTTAATTAATCACGAGGAATAATTTTAAATTAGGTGATGACATGGTGAATTAATTAAACAATTCAAGATTATTTAATTAATAGAGGAGACTAGGGTTAATGATGCAAATGATGTTAAAAAGGGGATTATTGATGCAATTAAAGTGAAATGAAATAATGATAATGAAAGTACTACCGATAATGGAAAAATGTAGTTTAGGATGTGTGATATGCGTTAAGCCATTTTTACATGTCTACAGTACCCATGTATAAACAAAAGATCTCTCACAATTACAGAAAAGGAGAAAACCATAGTGGGAGAAAACTCCTCTCGAAAAGAGGGAAAGGAAAATAAAGGATGGAAAAAACCTCCAACTCTAGGTGTGAAGGACTAAAAAGCCTCCAACCAAACAATGTCCTGGAAAAGAGGAACATGTAGAACATCGTTGAAGCACGAAGCTATAGATTATTGTCGAAAGATGAATAATATGGTGCTGAAATGGCAAACCTCTAGAAACAAGAATGCAAGAGTTTCCATATGGTAAATGATCCATCTCACTAAAATACATGTAACCAGCTACTGATGTACGTTGCATCTGAATGTACATATGAACAAGAACTAGATACATAAATCACTCCAATTGTGAAACCAAGGAAGCATTAGCACCAATAGTAGAATCCCCCCCCCCATAATGTTGAAAAGGGAGATCCATGATAGTTACACTGAAACTATGTGAAACCAAAGAAGTGTATGTAGGAGAAACAACCTACAAATAAAAGGGTGTACAAACTAAGACACACAAGCATGAGGCAAGAATCACCAAGATTCACTGTTTTCGTGGAAGGAACACTCACTTGACAAGGGTGTGATGGAAAACCAAAGGAAAACATCAACCCCCCATGGCACTTTATATCATAGTGCAAATATAAAAGGCACAACAGGATGTGTGAAAATCCCCAAAAAATATACACCAGAATGACACTTTATCTCAGTGCGTTTACAAAAGAGAATTTTCATGAAAAAGATGTCTACAATGCCAAAATAGGATAGAATACTGGAAATACATATAGAATAGCCAAAAATGAGTCATACCATGCAAACAAAAAAATTTCAGGAGCTGAAGTGTCCAAGTAATTCAATAGAGTGTGAAAATAAAAAACCTAAATAAAATGTACTTGAAGATAAATCTAGAAAAATTTCATATATGGTTGTGAAGAGATCTAAAAGACGGTTCCAATGCCACTAGAATAGCGAAAAATAAAGAATCTGTCAAAAGTTACAAGCCCGGGACTGGAAATAACACCTTTGATTTAAACAAGCTATAGAATGCACCAGTAAAACAAAAATTAAAAAACTAGCACCATTGGATAGTGCTTAGAACCAACTTTCCGACAATATCTTTTTTGCCCAATTTCGATACCCAACCAAAAAGTTATGCTCATTTTCCCAATTTTTCCTATTTTGCAAATAAAAGCAATTTATTTTTAGCCCCCCTAGGGGCTAGGCACTGGTTTCCCATATGACCCTAGGGTGGCAATTTTTTAATTTATTTTTTGTTGTTTTTGATTTAAAAAAAACAAAATAAAGAAAAAACAACAAAAAGATTTCAAATTTTCTCTTGTAACCATAGTTGAAAAAACCTCATAAACCGAGAAGGGGTTCACTGAATCTACGCTATGATGTACCATGTTAGGATTGTAAAAATCACAAAACCACGAGCCATAGGATAAAACAATGAACACAGACACCTTCCACACAAGAGATCTGCAAACAATATGTGCAATATTCCTCAACAAGAAAAACCTATAGAATGAACCTCAAGAATCTTCAAGAAAAACAAAAGTCCTCAAAGGTTGAGAATTCAAGAGTGAATATATGAGATAATACAATGAGGGTTGAGTGCTATATAGGAGAAAAACCCTAAAAATATAAAAGCTCACTTCAGTTAACATAGAAAAACACTTAGTTAACTTAATAAAGAAATCCTAAGTTTAGCTTAAGTTCATGAGAATAAATTAGACCAATAATCAATTAAAGATTAATTAATTATTAGCTAATGCATGATTACTCTAACAATTGTGTATAACAAAGAAAAAAATCTTTGCAAATACAAATAAATATATTCTATGAACTTCAATCAAACAAGAATTGTATAAAAATTCCTACGAGTCTACTATTGATGCTAAGCTTAATAGTTACTTCATTAATAACAACAAACTAAATGAAATAAGTAAATTTAGCTAAGGTTGATAAAATCATAAAACTAACATGATTAGAGCATAGATACAGTTCACTTCAAGTTGGTCCTTGCTTGGGTAAACTATATCTGTCATGCCTACCCAATAAAAATGAAGAATTGAATATTAATACCTTAGAGAGTAATTTTCTCACATTGAAAGATTAAAGGTAGTTAAGAGTAAACCCAAGCAAAATATCCTTCTAAAGGTTCTGCTTGTTGAAACTATATAAGAAATACATTAGTTATTGATCGATGTAGACAAGTTCAACTTTTAAGCAACAAAACATTAACCATCATCCATATTCATAAATGAATTGAAGTAATAATTCCATTTGTCTGTTGATTACAGCTATTCCAAATTTAATTAATCATAAAATAACTTTTCTAGAATGTTATTCCACGTTGGGAATTCCCTATCTCAAACAGTTAGGATGCAAAGCAGACCTACTTATGATACATATGAAAATCCATGTGATTTGAAATATATATTTTTTAAGACAAGAAACAAATCTAAATTTTATACTCCAGTAGCTATAGAACTCTTTCACCTTGGGAGCGAAGGATTTTGTCAATGTTAGTCTCCTTTCTCTGCTTATCTTTGCAGTATTTTGTTAATACCCTGAGGCATAAAATAAATCCCCATTACTCACAGCGTTTCAAGATAAGCTCTATTGAAAATTCCATGATTTCTTCTAAAGTTATTCTAATTCCCAGTAACATCATTGTAAGGGCTTTACACCGGTAGTTATTCAGATCATTATCTATATACTGGTACACATCATTCAACAGGGGAAACCAAACATCTACTTATAAATTGTCATGAGCATTATGCCCCTATGGCGATGCCAATCATAGTTTATCAGTCCTTAAGCAATTGTGTAGTTATGAATGAAGACAATACCATAAAGAGAAGGACAACGACTCAAGAATAAGCTCTAGGCTGTAGCTGTTACAATAATAATAATAATACAGAGGAAACAACAAAATTACGCTAGGGGTAACACGACTAGTTTTTTTTTTTTATTATTCGCATAGTCAAATATCAAGCCATTAAACAAAGGCATTATAATTGTCATCTACTAGGTTTATAATGAGAATAATACACCATGATGCTATAAAAAACAACTATCCTACATTGGTGGCAAGAACCAAAATAAACATCCCAATCGTTTGGAAATGCAGAATAGGCACACAATTTCATAACCGTTCCCATGAGAATCCCGCCTAGAAGTACCAGAGCTGATATTCTATCACTACAAGAAGGATTCGAGTGAAATACTGATTGATACAGGAGAGATAATTACTCGGAAATAGAAAGAAACCTTCCATGCTCCAAAATTTAAAGCTTTCTTTCACTATTGCTTCTATCCTTTCCTGTACGAGGGTTTCTTTTTTGAACACAACACAGGTCATTAGTAAAGCAGGGACTAAGGTAACAAAATACAAATATCGTTCCAGGCTTACTTTAATTTAGTTTCTTTCCTCAATTTAACTTAAATATTTTCATCTGCTCTCCACCCAGCCACCCCCGAGCTCTTTCACTGGCTCACACAGAGTAGTATCTCTTGGGAAAATCTCACACAAAGAAATCCTTCCTTTAAGCTCACACAGAGCATTTCATGACTCACACAGAGTCGGGCTGGCTCACATAGAGCACTATTATTTTTTGATACCCAAATAAATCTAAATTTTCTTTACCAGTTAAAAAAATCACTATTGAATCAAATTTAAATAAATCTTCAATTTCATTATCCATCTGAGCATTCCATAGTTTGAACTGAATAAGAAAATTTCAACCAGAACAGTTACCTTACCCCTCTTTTTTTTTTTTTGGTTCACCGCTCTCTTCTCTTACCATAACTAACTTCCCCCTGCTTCTTTCAAATAATCACCATAACCAAAAACAAAAACAAGAGAAATTTTTTTTGTTCCAAATAACGACCTCCACATAAAATAATTAAAACTATTTTATATTTTAATTAAATCCTTATTGCAGTATTATTTATGTATTTATTTATTTCACATAAGTAATACTTCATAATTGTTAACATGTCGTGATATCATATAAACAAAAAAACTAAATATTAATTATCCTATGTTCATCTTTATACATATTTATTTATTTATTTTTGTCCATTAAAAAAAATCCCAACAAGCCAAAATTGCTATAATGCTACAATATATCTCTTCTACTTCAAAAAATATTAACTAAATCATATCCTTTTATAATTCATCACATAAGATTAACTAGCATGGAAAAGTTGTCAACAATTATTTGTGCCAAAAAAAAATACAAACTTGAAAAAAAATCTCTAGATGTGTTGAATCTTTAGACTATATTATCTATTTCTTTTATAAACTTATTGGACTCTTAACAATTGTGTTACACTTGTCTACTCACTCCCTATAATATAAAAGGATTTCCTTATTTTAGAAATGAAAATGCAACTAGAAGATTAAGATTAATTAATCTTGAGGAAAAACACTCCTACAATATTCCAACCATTATATAGGAGGAACCAAATTGTTGGAGACATGAAGATGAGTGGCATATTCCATTCAATTCTTTCTTAATCTTTGTTGAGGAATTGCCATTATGTCTACCACTTATTAGTCACTCTTCTCTATTTTGTTGAAGTTTCTCCTTAACCTGAATAGAGGAAGTTATCATTTCTTATTCACAATTGACAACAACTATTACCCATGGCTATGGTTATTTGTGGCTTTGGTTTTGACACTCATATTTTTGGTTGCAATGCTCATGACTTTAGCTAATGGTACTCATGGATTTGTTAATGCTATGAGACTTCCACAATCTATAATGCTTATTAAATTTTGTTGTTTCTGGATTTTTATTTTGTTTGAAGTTTTTCATCAACGTTTCATATCACACTATGTGATCCATCATTGGGATGATAGAGAGCATAAAGAGATGAATTTCTAGACGATGGATCACATAGTGTGATATGAAACATTGATGAAAAAATTTAAACACAATCAAAATCCAGAAATAACAAAATTATACTCATGGATTTGGCTACAAACATGTTACAACATTAGTTGTGGGTTATCTTTCTTACTATATGTAGAATTTATCTTTGAGAATATTTCTACTCTAAAATCATTATAAAAAAAATAGCATGATATATTATCTTGGAAATAATTATCTTAATACATAAACATCTATTAAAACATCATGCATCTAAGATATGATTTTACTTAAATGTTAATGAAAAGACTTAAATATAGGATATAAATATCTTTGAAAATTCCTTTGAAATAGGAAATTAAAGCAAGAAATGGAAAATTATAAGACCCGTCACAAACTACTCAATCCAAGGACTTGGTCAAATATCATTAAAGGCCAAAGGTCTCATACTCCTTATGAATAAATAATAACCATAATTCCTTCAAAGGCCAACTTGCAACAAAAGGATGGAGACTCCCTAAACTAGAAATCTTGACCATCTTCAAAATAGGAGGACTACTTGAAATATCTAGACTAACTAAGAGGAATATGTATAATTAGATACACAACATCAAAACCAAGAAAAAGTGACAAAAAAAATCATAAAGTGCAACCCAATATTATTTCTATCACAATATGCATGTGTATTTGTTTCCTTCATAATCCCATAGGGATCACTCCACAACCCTAGCATCAAGTTATGCTAGTTCACTTCACCATGTGAAAAGGATTTTAACCATTTCATATTTTGCATCAATGAACCCACTCTAGTATAGCTCTACTTCATGATGAGCATCTATAACCTTTGGTAGAGTTACAAGAATCGCTAAGTTTAAACTGAGATTTGCATATGATATTTGTTTTATTTCTTTTAACTTTCCTTTCTTTCCTTTCTTTTACTCTCAACTTACAAGCACTAAAGCCTACAATTAGGTAAGGTACCACTAAATTGATGGTGAACCATTTTATTTTTTCAATTGATAACTTGAACCATGACAACCTCGCCTAAATAAACATAACAATTATTATCTAACCATAGTTAGAGGAAAGAAAATGTTATACCATTTGTTTTAAGTTAGAGCTATGCTTGTTAGATCATGAGAGAACCATTATGCACATAGCTATACTAGTTAATATAACTTTTCCACAATTAATCCACTCATTTTAGAGGATGACAAAACATATAATAGACCATCAAAATGCAACAAATTTATCGATAGGAAATTCTAATTTGCATATAGTTCATAAAGGGAAGAAAATAAACTTTGAGACTAGATAATGCTAATCATATAGAACTATGAAAAATAACTTCTAACAAGATTAAAAATTGACAAGTTGAAACTACATGACCAAACACACCAAAAATAAAAATAAGGACTTTATAATTGAGGACATGAGTAGTAAAAATGTGACACTAAAAAATTACAACACTCAAAACTAAAATATGTAAACATGACAAAACTTCTTAATTGATTTATTTTATACAAATATAAAGCCTCAAGATAGCAGGTAATGAAGCTTCCTCTATTTATTTTTCTCAAGGTATTCAAGAGTAAGAGATTTATAGTTAAGTTCCTTAACTTAGTAGGTTTGTCCTTAAACTCTCCAATGAAAATCTTATGTAGCTAAGAATCTTACTTGAGATGGTCATCATTTAAAAATAAAGTGTTGAGGCATACATATCATCATGCTATATCCATAAGCAAATTCTTCTACTTGATTCCTCATATAAAAGTGATAGGGTGGTATATTTTTTCATGTTTATCCACCAGAGAAGTTATTTTTACATTAAGTCACTTAAAGCATTTAAGTCAATGCTACTTATATGGTTGGTTAAATCTTAGACGAAATAAAACAAACCCTTTTGATCAATTTCTAACAAATTACCCTTCAAGTCTTATAGGTACAAGTTATTATAATGAGAATTCATGTCAAGAATTTAATTATATCCATTAAACTTCTTATCAAGAAAAAAATTATCAACTTTAGGTCATGAAATAAAAAAATTAGCATGGAAGAAAGTAAATTTGTAGCCTGCATTGTAGTACTTTCCACCAACCATAGATGTTTATTTCCAACCATGTCATGATCAATAATATGTGTTTCTCTATCCAAATTAGCATTCTTCTCAAGTACATGCACATCAAACACAAAACCATTAGTAAAAATGTGTTTAATGCAAATTTAAATCAGCCATACATTTTTATTAAAGACTAACTTTATGATCTACAATTGAATCAATTGGTTGTACACATAAAATTAGTTTTTGACATTCATTATGTTTAAAGTTCATAGAAGATGCATCATTTAAATAAAATTTAATGATGTTAACATTCATTTAAACAAGAATGAAAAGGATGGAAAGGGAAACCTTGGAGTTGGGTGGCAGGGTGGATATTTATAGCTCATGTGGGCCTTCCGATTAAGGGCATGAAGGGTACAGGATAAAAAAGAGTCACTCGCATGTCTCTTTTCTTCAAGCAAAATGAGAGTGATGAATTGAAGCCTTGAAGAGTGGAGGGTCTCTTAGGACTTCCTTTAATGATGTTTCAAAGAAATCATGAGGTATGTTACCCTGAAGGAAGGTATACGGCCATTAATAATTACCATTTTCAATTACTTAATAATTTTAGGCACAAAAAATGGGTGTCTTTTCCCTATTATTTGTTGGTGTCGATGGATTGTGGGATTAAAGAGCACAGGAAGAACCCAAGTATTGCATGTGGGGCTGATTCTTTTAATTTATGAACATGTTAAAGCTCATGATGTGAAGACTCTGTTACTCCAAAGCTAAAGCTAGGGAGGGTTATGATACTAGTCAGGTGAGGAAAGGGCTTCAGAACCAAGGAAGAGGAGGCTGTTTAAATAAAGATTCAAGTACAGGGATGGTGTTGATTATGTCCCTGATTTGCATGCTTCTTTGTAGGAGGGCCCCATATCCCCTGTTTAGAGTAAATCTGGGGAAAGGAAATTGATTGAGGAAGGGATTTATACGACATGCAGTGATGATGTGGAGGTGACTATTCCTTTAAAGGGGAACAAAGAAAAAAATGATCTCTACAGGGAAGCTTCCTCTCCTCCCCCTGCATCTAGACTTGCACAAGATCCTAAAGAGGGAAGTCGAAAGAGAAGGGTTTTAAAGAATTCCCCTTTCTCTATGGCTGGTGGCTTCCATGGTGGGGATGTTCCAAGCACTAACATTGGGTTTCCTAAGTAGAAGGATATAGTTGTGGGTGGTGATCAAGCTGCAGGAGCTAAGAAAGTGGACATGGAAAGGATTCAAAAGAGGTTGGTTGCTACAGAGCAAATTGCTAACTCCATTCGTAGGATGAAGTCTCCTGTGACTATTGCTAAAGGTAAGGATTCCTCTGAGGAAAAGTTCCATGAGAGTTCCTCTGAAGAGGATGTTGTGGGAAATCGCATTGAAAACTTTGATAGGGAGGATCTTTCTGATGTGTTGGGTTTGGCCCGTGACAGTGCCAATGTTCTTTTTAAACTTTTTAAATGGTTTTTTCATGAGATTAATAGGACTAATGTTCACATTAGAAGCATTGCTTGTAAGACTAAGGATCCTATGATCCAAAGCCAAACTGATAATTTAATGGTTGGTCTTAATACTGTTGCTAACACTGTGGCAGAGGAAACCGTCAATCTGAAACAAAGTATGGAGGTTAGAATGTTCTCCCTTGAGGAGAAAATTGACAAAATTTGGAACATGGTTATGAAGAGTGGGGAAGATCCTAAATTCCTGACTAGGACAGAATCTACAAAGGATTTTCCCCCTATTAAGAGAAAGGAAATTTTTTTTGCTAATGATATGGTTGCTGAGGGTAAGCGGACTGGGGAGGATTATGTTGCTGCTAAGGGCTCTGCTAAAGGTTTTATTTTGAGCTATGAGGTAAATACTGGTGGGCCTGGGGTTAGGAATAGAAATAGAATAAAAAATTAGGCTGGGGCCTCGGGTTTGGAGGTTTCTGATACTGGGGTTAAGGGACAAAAGCTTGCTGCTAGTGAGATGGAAGCTGTGGAAATTTTGAACAATATGTAGTGCTGTGTGCTATTTTTTGGCTGCTTTTTGGTTGGTGGTTTGCTGTCATTGGGATGATGGTTGTTTCTTGATGTTTCCTTTTTGTGTCAGTTGTTCCTTTTTGTAAAGGGTTTCGGGCCCCTTCAAAAGTTTACTCTAATCAAAAAATTCATTTAAACACTACATGGAATAATGTGGCATTCCTCATCCATGCTATTATGACTTGAGACATATGAACATAGCTCACTAATTTTATATAGATATGTGAAATGACCCCAAGACTTTTAAAATCAATTGACACATCATGGTCTTTCATTTCATACATATCTATTTGACTTGAATTAATGTTATGTAAAGGAATACCAACCCAAGTGGTGTGACTCTCATTACCTAGGTCACCTTGCTCTAAAAGTTGTGTATAAATTTCCCTAATATCATTATAAATCTTTACATAATCAAGAATCTCGAAGGAATTAATCTAAATCATATCAAGTAGTTATGTCTCATTTGTATTTAATGAACTTGAAAAATAACCTACGATTAATATTAATATTGTCTTGAATATTCCCATACATTTAGCTTACATACAACATGTCATGTATAGTTGTTAAATCATTCTTTTAGAATTAGCATTATTTTCTACAATTTCAACAATAACTTGTGCTCCATCATTAAGGTTCAAATATTTCTATTCACATTCTCAACTTGAATTTCAATATTTTTATTGACTTCAAGTGTTATCTCTATTTTTTTTTATGTTTTTACATATTTCCATTATCAAATTCATTATTTTCTATATGATAATCACAAACTTCAACATTGAACAAAGTGAAAATACCTACCTCAAATTTATTCTTACATCTAAAATACTGTGGGTTAGCATTATAAGTTGATTTTTTTAATTTGAGTACCACTAAGTTGTCTTGCCTATCAATGGAACCTTGGTACCATGATGTTCTTCCATTTCTTTGGTTTTGGTATGCTTATGAATTTATTTTTCAAGTATCGCGCCA
This sequence comes from Sequoia sempervirens, assembly GCA_007258455.2. Lineage (NCBI taxonomy): Eukaryota > Viridiplantae > Streptophyta > Pinopsida > Cupressales > Cupressaceae > Sequoia > Sequoia sempervirens. Next base: position 17,502 of record VDFB02295933.1, read on the forward strand.
ACATTTTCTTAATTTTTAAATTATTGATCAATTGACTTGTCAACTTCATTGGGAATGGATGATACATATTCAACCATCTCCTTAAAGGACAAATCCATTTTATGGAGGCGGAGACTTGAGAAAGTTCTTTAGGTTAGTGGTATCATAAATGTGGCATCTATTATGCTGATGTCTTCCAAGATTTACCCTTGAGTCCTAAAATTGTCCACATAATGTTTGAATTGTCCACCATTTTAAGTACATCCAATTCAAAACTTGGTATTATTGGTTTGGAAACAAGGATTAGGTATCTCATCAAAGTCTTTAGGACATATTTTCACATTAACATATGTTTGAAGGTTTTCATGTACTCTATCTTTAAATGAGGTATCATGGATCTTACTATATGCATTCATTTTATTTCCACAATGCATATGCATGTCTAATTTGTTGGAATCTACATTCATGGGTGTATATGTTTTGACCATTTCTCTTTGTTCACCTTGAATATCTTTGTAACTAATTTCATCAACTACTATTGGGTCATTTTCACTTCCTTCTAAACTAGTTCTATCTACCTTTGTTGGTTTTATGACCTTATAGACCTATATCACTTGGTTTTGTTGAAAGCTACAAAATATTTAATTATGTTGAGGTCCATAGTGTTGGGAACATGTGTCTCAACCTTGTAATTATATAAAGGTTATTTTTGATAGGATATATATATATATATATATATATATATATATATATTTCCTAGTTATACTAATTGGTGTAATATACAATAGTAGCAAGGGGAGGAGTGAGATGCATGTTAAGAATTTTTTGTTAACTTTTTTAGAAAACTCCTAAAATGCCCAACATACATTAAATAAATGATACATTGTAAATCTAGACCGTTAATTATTAGGCTTTAGATCTAATGGTAGATATTTTGTTGGCTTGTCTTGTCCTTGAAGGTAACCCTATTTTATGAGGGTGTTGTACTATGATTGTAGATAATGAGATATTTTGAGAGTCTGATAGTAGTTGTGTTGTCTTTGGATCTTTGGTTGGTGATACTCTTGTGAGAAGCTTGCTCTACAAGTATATTGTAATCTTTGTGATTTCTGAATAATATATTGGGTGGCTTTTGGAGTGTGGGTTTTTTCTCCCGAAAGGGTTTTCCCCACATAAATCATTGTGTTGTGGTATGCTTGATATTTATGTTTATTTATGTTTAATTTTATGTAACTGTTAAATATCAATAATTTTTTTGCATTATTCTCCTCTCAAGATTAGTGTGGGAAGTTGTTTTGCAACTTCCTTACAAGTGGTATTAAACCTTGATCACCTTTGGTTTTAGTTGTGGGTTGTTGGGTTTTTTGGACTAATCCAAATTTTAGTGGGAGCTTGTGGAGAAGATACTTTGTGATCTTGTTGCAAGAATTTTTAGATGGTAAGTTCATCAGTGAGAATAGAGATGGATAAATTTTTTGGAAATAATTTTGAAATGTGGAAGCTGAAGATGGAGGATTTGTTGATAGATCGAGATTTGTGGGATGTTGTTGATGAGAATGTTTCAAGGCCTATAGATCCTACTCAAGCTGCTCAATATGATATTATGGACCGTAAATCCAAGGGTCTAATCAGATTGTTCTTGGAAAACTCTGTTTTAATCAATGTCCATGAAAAGACGTTTGCACAAAAACTATGAAAGAAGCTTGGTGAGATATATCAAGCCAAATCTTTAGTGAACAAGATTTTCTCAAGGAAGAAATTGTATTCCCTGAGAATGGAAGAGGATGGACGAATTACAGACCACCTAGAAACATTCAATATTTTGGTGCCTCAAGCATCAGTTGGTGTCAAAATGGATGAGGAGGAGAAAGATCAAATCTTGCTTTGTTCTTTGCCTGATTCATGGGATTCTCTTGTTATGGCTATTGGGAGTACTTTTGTTATATTGAAGACTAAAGATGTGGTGGGTTCTTTTCTTTCTGAAGAGATGAGGAGGAAGGTATCCATCAACGCAGAGGAGGCCCTAAATGTGTTCATAGAAGACCTAGGGAAAAGAGGAAGAAAGAATGAGAAGCAGAAAAATCAAATCAAAGGAGATCACAGAATCCTCTTGGAAATTCAAAGTTATTGCTAGAAGCGTGGTAAACCTAAGACATGTTAAATTAAGGAATGCAAAGAGAAAGAAAAGAAGAAGAAAAAGAAAGAAGAGGGTCGATTTTGGTCCCCGAGGAGTCCCGAGAAAGAATATGGTGAGAGAGAGAGGAGAGTCACATTCGGCTGACTTTGGGAACTCATGTAGGTAATGATGCATGGTCAATTGACACAGATGCATCTTTTCATATGACCTTTAAAGAGATTGGTTTTCTAAATATGAAGAATTTGATGGAGGTAAGTGTAGACATGTAAAACTGACCTAACACCTATGACACACCCTAAACGACATTTTCACATCATCGACATCATTATTGTCAAACATCACTGCATTTCACATCAATTGCATCAAAAACCTGAATTTCCCTTATTAATTGAATAATATGACATTGTTTAATTAATTCACTTTTTCATCATTCTTGACTAATTAAATAAATTCTATTTATTTAATAAAGTCCTAAAACCCTGATTTCTACTATTAATTGAATAATACAACATTGTTTAATTAATTCACTTTTTCATCAACTTTGACCAATTAAATAAATTGCATTTATTTAATAAAGTCCTAATCTTCACTTTATTCGTCGTGATTAATTAAATAACACCAATTATTTAATTATATCACTAAATCACTTTATTCCCGTAAGTCGATTGAATTATTAAATCATAATATTTAATTAACTCACTTTACCTCAAAATTGAATAAAATGAATAAACTATTCAAAACATCATCAAAAATCAAATCAAACTAATGCAACTTCATTTGCAAAAGTCAAACTTGATTTGCACGTTCAACTCCAAAAATGACTAATTAAAATTAAATCAATTAATTGAATTATCCTCACCAACTTTGAGAAAATTTCTCTCAACACGATTTCCTCACCAACTTTCTTCAATCTCACAAATCACTCTGCATAATTTCCTCAAACCCATTGAAGGCTCAAATTGATTGCTTCAATTTCATGAATTGCTCCAACTATTTCATCAATTTCACAAATTTCTCAACAATATTTCTTCAATCACACTAATTATTACGTAATCTATTTTGCACAGATTATTCATGTCTAAATCCTTTCAACATCTATTGACCGTCGATCATGATATTCTACTACGCAATCTTGATTGTCCATTTCAAAACACAATTTCTATATAACAAACCTCTCTCCTCACAAAAAAGGATTGAAGAATCAACATCGTTTGCACAACGAAGTATTGCCAATATTCCTAATCACCATTGACAAAGCTTCAACATATCTTCGATCAACCAACACACACATCGCATCAAAGCTTCTCGTACACAACAATGGAGGCTTCCTAGTGATATGAACAACCTGACATCATGCGAACACACTCTGAATGGGATGGTAACCTCTCTTTTGTTTTGAATTCATTTAGATAATCGTAGGATTTCTTTATGTGTTTTTAATAGCTTAGAAAGTCATTTCATGAGTGAAGGAATAGATCTAGATTAGTTGTTTTTTATTTAGATTAGCTTCTATTTCATTTGCATTTATCTTGTTTACGCTCTATGATTTTCCCCCTCGCACAATGGGTGTACTTGGGTGATGATTCTTATTTAGACAGTGTTGGTCATGGTAAAGTTAAAATCAAGTTTCTTGATGGTAGAATAAAAATGATTAATGGTGTGTTGCATATCCCTAGATAGCACAAAATATGTTATCTGTAAGCAAACTAATAGATGCAGGTGTGGAGGTAGTATTTTATAATGCAAGATGCAAGATGGTTAGAAGTGCTATGGTGATTGCTAGAGGTGTCAAATATGGCACATTGTGTAAGCTTGATGCATGCAATGTTGAGTGCAATAGTACTTTTGTGAAAAGAAAGTTTTTGGAAGAAGTGAGGGTTTCACCTTCAATAGATGGTCATGGCTTCTAGGTACCCAAGGGTTCTCTTTCTTCTGAATCAAAGTTACCTATCGAGAAAACTATGTTATGGAACTAGAGACTTGGCCACATTAGAAAAAAGGGTCTAAGGACCTTGAAAAATAAAAAAACCTTGTTGAAGGTTTTTTTGATTGTAACCTTGAATTTGATTTCTATGAGCATTGCATTTATGGAAAACAAAACCACGTCCAATTTTACTCGAGTTCTCATAAAGCTTATTGTGTATTGGATCTTATTCATTATGACGTGTTTGGTCTTGTAGATGTCCTTTGGATTGGTAAATCCACATATTATGTTTCATTTATTGATGATTATAGTAGAAGGACATGGGTCTATTTTCTAAAGAGTAAATTTAGAAGTTTTTCAATAGATTTAAAATTTAAAGAAATGGTTGAGTGCGATTGGAAGAAGAAAATAAAATGTTTGAGGACTAATAATGGGGAATGAATTTTTTCTCTAATGATTTTGATATATTTCTAAATATTGTGGTATTCATAGACAAAAGACAACTCCATATTCTCCACAATAGAATGGAGTTGCAGAAAGAATGAACATGACACTGATGGAGAAGGCTAGGAGTATGTTAATTGGTGTTGGCCTAGAACAAAGGTTTTGGGTTGAAGTTGTTGCCATTGCCTGTTACCTGATTAGCAGGTCTCCTACATTAGCTCTTGTTGATAAGACACCTATAGAGTAATGGTCGGGTTGCAAGCCTTCATTAAGACATCTTAGAGTTTTTGGTTGTAAGGCATATGCATATGTGCTAAAGGAAAAGTGAACAAAGTTGGAGAACAAGGTTGTGAAATGTATCTTCATTAGATATAGTTATGGTGTGAAAGGATACAAGCTTTGGGATCATGTTGCAAAAATGTAATATATAGTAGAAGTATTATTTTTAGAGAAACTAAGCCTTCTTTTGTTACATTACAACCAAAACAAAGTAAATAGGAATATGTGATTCAATTTCCTTCTGCACTTGAGAAAGTTGAATCGAGGCCTATGAATAGACAAGAAGTTGAGGAGAGATCATCTAGCTCTAAATCTTCAGAAGAGGAGGAAGAACCTCGAACTCTACTTGTTCATTGGTCTACAAGGCATAGATAACTACCTGAAAGGTATACACTTGATGATTGGAGATGTATTTTTTCTTTGAATACTAACATGGATGAACTCAAATCTGTAGAAGAGGCATTAGGTATGAATGTCAGAATCCTGGAAGATTTTTATGGATGAAGAAATGCCATCTTTGAAAATAATGATACATGGGATCTTGTACCATTTCCTAAAGGACGGAAACCTATTGGTTGCAAATGGGTGTTCAAGAAAAATATTGGTT